>OMLC01036210.1:0-15676 GCA_900302585.1 Regalecus glesne
CACAGCTGGAAACTGACCCAGTGAGATGCTCAACACCAAGTTTAAAGTTGAAAAAACTAAGAGTATCCAGTTAATGCCATTAGAATGAATGTCTTTGCACTCAAGGTTATGCAAATTGACTTTTTTTTATAAAGCACTTCAGTTTCAATACTCATAGCTTCTTTTGGAACCAACCATGTTTTGGTAGGGCTGGAAACAAAACTACAATTACAGCTTCAATAAAAATAACATCAGCTCTTGGATGTCATTATACAAATTACCAAGTGTTATCAATGGGTGGAATTTGGCTGTTTGAAACAGACTAAAAAAACTCAACTGTACTTAATCTTCATTCAACAGTAGTGGCAGCCAATCTTGGCATAGAGGACAATGAATGATAATGTATAATTGAGTACCTCTGTCTTAAACCCTTGTTTCACATCATAAACCTGTAGTTTTCATTTATTAAAGGATTCAACATTTTCCATATAAACCTTTCAGATTTACAATGAAGATTGGTTAAAAGATCTCTTTTTTCAGATCTTGCTTCACAAACAACATAGTTTTAATACCAAAATAAAATAGTCCACGCGGTCTCAGACAAAGGAATAAATTCTGGAAAGGAAAAGGTTTATTGATCAACTTTTACTGTACACCGTAACATAATGAAAGTATATTAACATAAACTTCTTATGAAGTAGCTTCAGAAAAGCTTATCGCTAAATTTGGTACCAAATGGTTGTTTTGATGCATGCTCAATAATCCAGGTAAGGAAATTTTAAAAAAGGAAAAAAAAGGAAGGTGAACTGATTCACATTTTTTGTGATACCAAATGATAGTTTAGACGCTGCTTTAGGCCAAGTTGAAAATGGTCACGCTGGTGGTATCTTTTCAGGTGGCATCAATTTATAGCCTTGTCGGTTCATACATAAATAAGTTTTGCAGGTTACAAAGGGCCTTTATCTAAATATCTTATTTCCCCCCCTTATTTACCGCTAAAAGTTTAGCAAGAGCGATATGCAAGGAAATTAGACTCAAAGGGTTGTAATGGTGTGTGTGTGGGGGGGTATTAGCAGTCTGTGGTAATGCTTTTGTAGCTAGTTCAGATGCAACACTTGTGTTTCTGTCTCAGAGGTAAGACAACAGTAGAGACATGACTATATACTTGCGCTTGATTTTTTTTAAGATCCTCTTGTTAGTGGTCAATTCACAAGCCAGTTTTTTATTTGTGCAAACTTCAGTCCACATAAGCTAAAACCTCAAGGTGAATTATAGTCACAAAGCTGAGACCTTTTTGACTTATACATCTCCCATTGAAATTCCCAGTCAAACCTCAGGTGCAGCCTCAAGCATTTACTGTGATGCTTGTGGCTGATGGATTTTATGCAATGCTTTTGTACTGTATTGATTTTATAGATTAGTACACAAGATTCATAATGTGCAAAATATTACCTTTTGTTTGTTTGTTGCAACAACTCCTGGGGGCTTGAGTCAGACAGCCACAACTAGAACCATGTTTTGTGAAATATGTGCACGGGGAAGAAGCTTTACACGGTTGTTCAACCTGCTCCTTTGCAGTTCCCATCAATCTACTTGCTACTTGTGAAGCCAAATGGATTCTGACTGAGGTTCGACCACCCACTCTGCTTCAACAAAGTGAGTAAAATGACAAATACTAATTACACCTCCAAACCTCAAGGAGAAGCCATTTAAAACTTGTTTAAAAGTTGGTAGGACAGGTTGGAAAACAAGATTTAACTTCACATGTACGGTTCAATTATAAGGGCAATAAAATACCTGCAATCTCTCTACAGCCAGAGAGAATTGCAGTGTAATGCTTTTTTTTCTTCACATTGCACAGGTCACAGCATTTTTGCTAAAAACAGTCCTCAAATGCACCTCATCAGCACTGGAAAGTCAAACATTCAGGAATAATTTGTTCATCTGAAAAAATTCAACACCATTACATTTTCAACCACTAAGGTTGTAAGTTTAACTTGACACTGATAAATTGTTCATTCTCAGTCCAGTGAAAGGGTAACACCAGTGGGAAAATTGGCTTCTTCTGTCATCTATCTGTGTTAGCCAGAGTATTAAACTGCATATCATTTGGATTTGGAAGACAACCACTGAACCAGATGCATACTGGGTTTTGTCAAGTGGTGATAAGGTAAAATTATTTTTTCTGTGACAGCATAACATGTCTTTGATATTAGAGCCAGGCTTGGGAAGGGGCACAAACCGGAATTCAAATTTTGGTTTTCAGATATCAGCCGCATAAACATGAATACATCTTAGCTACCAGTAATGTTTAAATGAAGATAATCCATGATGGTAAATGCAACACGTTTATTTTTGAAAACATTTTGGTATCAAAATGAGTATTTGGGCTGATAAATATTTTTTCTAAAAGTATCAAGTTGCCCCATTAATCCTTTTAACATGATCAGAGGCAATATTTTGCTGATGTTTGTGTGTGACCTACCCAAGAATCAAACCTGGTATTAAGAATGCTCAATGAGGAAAATCCATCTGACTGAGATCCATTTTTACATGTCATGATTCGTCCCCATATTGTGGGGTTGGACATGAACTTAGATAAAGCATCAGGGATTAAGGCTGGATGCCCTTCCTACACCCCGCGGTGGGTTCGAACCCCCAACATCTGGCTTGTCAATTCCTGAAGCGTGCGCTCTACCACTGAGCTACTGCAGCACTCTGAAACCATCCATATTATTATCTCCTGAAGAGAAAAGAACAAACCTTGAGAAGGAAAATATCTCCTATGGCTGTTACATTTCGTGACTACCGACCGCACAAAGTTACCTGAAAAACTACTTTTTATTTTATACGTAGGCGTTATTGTGTAGTTGCACAACGATTAGGAGTGTGAATGCCAGTAGGAGAGCCACACCTCCTATACTCCACCAACAGAGCTATTAAATCTGGAACTACTGGTGGGGAAGGGCAATCCTAACAACATGCAAATCCATGATTCAGTTTGATTAAATTAAACTGGCCCCAGCTGAGAGTTGTATTTATTACATAAACTTGAAATTTAACCTGAACCAGGTTGTTTCACTAGCCACAGCTTAACATTATTAATCAAAGGTCTATACATTGCAGAAAGGGGACCCCCCCCCAAGGTCACCCCACTAAATGCACTAACATTACAATTCTTTAACACAAATACAAAATGGAGGATGGGGGTGAGAAAAACAGGGACAAAGGTCAAGTCAGTATAAAGGTAACTATATTCTTTCCAAAGCAAGGTGATATGATGTTGGACCTTGGTGAGGGGATTCTGGTAAGCTCTAAGTTAATTACTGATGTGGTGTTCTGCACGCCACCTTGAGTCCAAACTACAGCTTTTAGAAGCCATATTTGGCCTGGGTTTGTCGGCGGGTTAACTTGTTGTCTGCCCAGTTGTTCTTCAGTTCCAGCTCACGTTCCTTTGCCTGTGGGTAAGAAGAACACCAGCATTTATACGTTTCCTAACCATACAGTCATATTCAATTTATAGCTGGGATCCAAAGCAATTGAATGCAACACTTATTCGAACCATGTTACATAAAGCTGACATAGATCTGAAGGAATCCTGACCTGGTGAATGAGATATGTGATCTGGTGCTTGCGTCGCTGTTGTCCAGTGGGTTGGTCTCCCTTTTTCTGCAAAAACATGGATAAAGTTCAAGTGAAATTAGGGCCTTCAAGGCGATGTTCAGTCCATATCTGCGTCATGCAGTCAAGTGTTTGAATCTCAGCTGCACCGTTTCCAACCCCGGTCACAGCCCCATAGTTAGAGGGGCATAATTGGCTAAGCCTCATATGGGTATAAGGGTTAGGTTGGATAAAGGATTCTAGATTCACTAGTGTCTCCCTCTGGGTCATCCGGATGCTCACGGCTAAGTGAATGGAAAGTACTCTTGCTTTGTTCTCTTCCGACGGGCAAGTACTGTGCTTCCCCCGTGAGAATATGTGTAAAATAGCGAGGGCTAGTCATCATGTGACTTGGAAGAGACACATGCTACGACTTCCTCCTTCCTGTCATCGCTCTTGGGGAACATCAGCGTGACAGAGCTATAGACAACTAGGGGAATTTAGCAATACATTTAGCAAAAGAAAAGGAAAAAAGCTCAAGTGAAATTCAAAGAAACAAAGAAAGAGGGGTTAACTGAAATCAAATGATAATCCTTAATTGAAATCAAATGATAATCCTTAATTGAAATAAAATGATCATTCTTTGATGATTCTTTAAGAGATAAGAGCCCCAGTAATATGATCCAGCTCACCTTGCTGAAGGACTGGCGCTCCTGTTTCTCTTCAGTCATGCTCTTGGTCATCCACTGCTGGATGCCGCTCAGTTGGTCATCTCCCTTGATCTCCAAAAATTTCACTTCCTCTTTGCCCCTGTTCCTTTTTCCCTGCAGCCTCATGAACTGAAGCACAGGGTAGGAGAGAAGAGGCAGAGGTCAGCTATTATCTCAACCGAGATTTCCATTTTGCTAGAAGAGAAGCCAAATTGAGCTGTACTGCTGTCATCTCATTTAATCTCATGACCTATTTCTATTAAACCGAATATAAAAATATACTTAAAGTATTTAACACTGATTGTTGGTTTCATTCGTTATCCAAATTTGCCGTAAGGGTGGTGATACCTACAGTCACGTGAGACAGTCGGAGGCACTCATATGAGTGATGAGATGTTTCTGCCAATAATCATGTCCAGACGAACTAATTTAACTTTCTGAGATGATTCAATTAATGCACAGAAGTGACACTCTTCTTACCGCTTCATCATCGAACATGGCAGAGGAGCCAGGTTCTTCAGCCTCAGCAAATCCAGAGTTAGGATCCTGGTAGTATGGCTCACTGTAGTATCCCTGTCCAATGATAATGTAGCTGAAATAAATGTTCCAATATAACAATAGCCTATCATGATAAAGGGCACCAACCAAAGGGTCCAAGTGCAATATCGACAAAACAAATATAATATTATTTTATCAATAATGTGATATTTTGGGGTTAATTATTGGTGTTTTTACAAGATATTTAAACTCAAACGTAAAAAAAATATCAGCAGTAAAATGGATGTGATTACCCAGTAGGTGGTTGCAGTTATTGTTCATTTCATTCAACTAAAACAGTCTAATCATAAAAAGGTCCGATTTTAGGTGTCATGTCTACCCCCGAGATGTAGGGGTAGACATGGACCTCAATGGAGAGTGGGAGAGATGCCCTTTCTGATTCCTTGTGATGGAATCAAACCCGCTTGTCCTGACACGTATGTTCTAATACTAAGCTACCACAGCCCCCAACAGTCCAAGTCTAAAATAATCTAAGTTGAGAAAATCACATTAGTTTACTGTAATGCAGTCTAAGACCAGGAAATGATGGCACTTGAGCTATATCCCTATATTATGATGACCAAAAACCCAATCCAACACTGACTGGTCTCATACCAGTAGGGCAAAATTAATATCAGTGGCATATAAATGCAGTTGACTGTATCAGTAATCAAATACAAATCAATGAACTACCTGAGGGTAAGCCTCCGGTCCTGGTATGGGCTGCTGGTACTGAGGAGGTTGCCCAGCCCAAGGTCCTGCACCAGCTTCCTCATGGTTCACCCCAAAGTCAAGGGGGGCATCTGACTGGCCAGTTTCAGCTCCTGGTATGAACGGGTTAATTACTGTGGAGACTACAGGCTCAGGGTCTGGACTTGGGGGCACAGCAGGGAGTGGCAGAGAGCTCTCGCCCAGGGAAAAGTAATTCCCTGGTTGCACTTCCTCTTCGTTGTCCTGGTCATCTGTAGCCATTTGCCTAGCAAGCTGAAGGGCAGCTGACTTAGCTGCAGCTTTAATTGCAGAAGGGGATGCACTAGAGTTCAGGACACCCTGGATAGACGATGCAGGCTTGGGGCCCTTGGGCTCTATGCGCTTGGTAAGCGTGTGAGGAACCAGAGGTCTGTTGATTTCCTTTACAGTCAGGTTTTTGGGCTGTGGGAGGAGAGAGGACAGCCCTGTACCAAGTCCCTGCAAGAGAAATATGATTTAGGAAAAATACAGCTGTGAAAGTGTCTTGATGCATCACAAAAAGAGGTGAACCAGGTAAGGGAAGGACAGCTGTGAAAGACAGAGACTGAATAATGTAAGTAATACTATAAGAGATTGCATTACTGATTTATGTATATATGTGTGTTGATATATTGTGCCAACTCTAACTGCTGCCATATTCTGTGTTGGGTAAATTATGTCTTTATTTGCTTGGATACAGAGACTGGACAACACTATATCCTATTTATTACATGTGCTTGTTTTATGTGGGTGCTGGGTTGCACTAAAAAAATAAATGCACATTTATGGGTTGTAATATGCATTTGTGCACATATGTTATAAATGAGAAATCTCAGGGGGTACTGTCTTGGAAAGCAGAACACTTTGAATGTTAACATCTAATGACCTCAAAATACATTTGCCTTACCGTTGTTTGTAATTTCTTCTTTGCAGGAACATCATCATCAGAGTCTGACTATTGATAGAACACAGAATTCAGAGTTTATGGTCAACCCTCAAACCATGCAAACATGTAAGGACATCAGCAAAATAAGATGCTGAAAAGACTCATTACTTACATCTTCTTTTTGGATCTGTGGTACTGTTATTCTGACAGGCTCTGATCGCTTCTTAGCCTTGGGCAGATTGGAAAGTAGGCTTCCTTTAGATGCCTGAGAATCTCGGTTATTGTTTGGCAAATTATGTCCTGACGAAAAGTGTGATTTAACCTCTTTGCTTGACCGTTCGTTTCGTACTGTGTCCGATGATATCGCCTTTTTGGGAGCAGGTAGAAGCGAAAAGAGCCCACAGCTTGGTGTGCCGCCCCCTGTCACCACAGAATTAGGGGTTTCTTCCGAATCACTATCATCACTGCTTCCGTAGGCGACTAAAAACATATCGGCTAATGTAGTGATATTGCGACAACTCGTGGTATTGAACACTTGGTTATTATTATTATTTGTCGATAAAGCCGTACTCGGGTTAGGTTGTCCCTTCCGATGAGCCGATTTAAATGTAAAACTGATTCCCTGTGGCAGCAAGGTAATCTTAGTCTGAACCGGAGAACGACCTTATTTCGGAGCACTAGCTAGCTAGCTAGGCCTTACCTTAGGACGAACTTGGATTCGAGATATCACGCAAAAGCTATGTGTAACATGTTATCTATGTTAATGTTTACTATAGCCAACTAGCACACTAGGCTAAGTTAGGCCTCAGCATACACTACCTACCCGTTCTCGCTGGGTCACATCAATACTTCAACATTTCTATATTACATAGTACGTGAAGTTTTATACAACGGCTTATCTGCGTTGTAAAGACAAACGAGTTGAGATTAGATAAGAGAACAAGTGCTACAAACAGTCCCAGATCCTAATCAAAACATTTGCTCCACTGATATCTGTCTGATGTCCAGTAATGCGCAGCCCCTTGCGCATTTTATTCTTCTTCATCGTTTTCAATGTATGCAATTCGGCAAACGTCATGGAGTCTATTATCTCCATGGCGCCATCTATTGACCAACTATAACTTCATCCGTTCCAGATTTTTTTTAAAACAGCACTTTTTGACAAATTAATTTGATTTAATGCAATATTAATTTACATCTGTTTGAAATAGATTACAAAAATAATCCTATTAAAATAATAAACTCTTCGTGTGGGAAAATGGGTTCTATGTTTGTTACCACTATTACTACCACTACTATTTTAGATTCAAGATTCAAGATGTTTTAGGCTGCTGTTTGTTTGAGGGTTTGACTCAGACTAAGTAGAAGACTGGCTGACTGATTGACTGATTGACCATGATTTCTGTTGTGATCCATCCATCCATCCATCCATCGTCAACCGCTTATCCGGTGTCGGGTCGCGGAGGTAGCAGATTTCAGCAGGGAACTCCAAGTTTTCCTTTCCCTTGCTATATCAACCAGCTCTGAATGGGGGATCTTAAGGCGCTCCCTGGCCAGTATGGAGATATAAACCCTCCACCTGGTTCTCAGTCTACCCTGTGGCCTCCTCTCAGCTGGACGTGCCTGGAACACATCATTTGGGAGGAGATCAGGTGGCACCCTTATTAGATGCCTGAACCACCTTTCTACTCCTTTCTACTTGAAGCGGCTCTGCTCCAAGTCCCTCATGGATGACTGAACTCCTTACCTTAACTCTAAGGGAGACACCAGACAGCCTCCTGAGATCTGTATCTGTGATCTTGTTCTTTTGGTCATGACTCAACTTTCAAGGCCATAGTTGAGAGTAGGAACAAACATTAACCAGTAGATAGAGAGCTTTGCCCTCTGGCTCAACTCTCTCCTGTTAGTGATGGTTCGATAAAGTGAATACAATACTCCTCCAGCAGCTCCAATTCTCCGGTCCAACTCATGCTCCATCTTCCCCTCACTTCAGAACAAGACCACAAGATACCTGAACTCCCTCATTTTGGATAAGGACTCATTCCCTACTTGGATTCGGCAGTCCTCTGAATTCCTGCCTAGAACCATGGTCTCAGAATTAGAGGTGCTGATCCTCATCCCTGCTGCTTCACTCTCCAGTTGGAGGTTATGATTAGATAGCTAAATTAATTGACACAATCACCGTTATAGTTTAGGGGTTCAGGACAGTAGTAATGCTTGCTGCTCCTTAGGCCTTAGGCTGACAGTCACATAGCATGACTGTCCTCCAAATCCACACCAGGAGCCCCAAGTGGGGGGACTGCTATCCCTTCTGCCTCAAGGCCACAAGGGGCGCTGGAAACTGCACCTACGTCAGGTGACGTTGGGGGCGGGCAGACGGCGGCGCGCCTCCAAGAGGAAAGGAAGCAGCTTTCAATTTCAAACCAAAACAGTCGGAGGGAAGCCAGTGGGGTCAGGGATAACACAACAAATATCTTCTGGAAGCTACAAGCAAATATCCAGATTCAGGCAGCGTCGGATTCGTTTCTCTGCTGTCGCAGTGGAGGGAAAGAAATCACCGGCGAAAAGTGTCCATCGGTCCCATCAGCAGTGTTGATGTTGTAAAGCGAAGCGTCCGCCTGTTAGGCTGCATGTGTAGACAGCCCGGGTCCGTATAGACACACTGAAGCGCTGTTTCCCTATTCATCCATATACCTAACGTTACCGAGTCATCCGTTAAAGAAATATGCCGAGGTCCAACAGGCAAAGGGAATACAAACCCGGGGACCTGGTGTTCGCCAAGATGAAGGGATACCCACACTGGCCTGCAAGGGTAAGTAACTTATTCCCAATTATAAAGGAGCGTTTTCAGCCTCGGGTCATGGATTCATCACTACGCGTGTGGCTCCATGCCCCTGCTACTTGTTTATCCTGTGAGGCCTTGGATAAGCTAACAGTCGCCCGGCTAACAACCACAGCTTCTCAATTCATTGAACATAATCTTCCTCTGATGGTTTGTCTTGCAGAAAGTCCACTACCAGAGCTAGCCCTTTATCATCCGTTTGGCTGTCACTGACAACTTTTGTTTTGTTTTGTTGTTTTTATTTTTATGATGACGCAAATTTGTGCTTATTTTTGGAGCTTGTTGAGTTGGCTTCAGCTCAACGTCGATACCCTGTTTCTTCTTTTCTTGATTACACACAAGCTTGAATTAAATGTCTGGCCTAAAGACTCCTATCTCGTCTTGTACCTCCACCGTGCTAGGTAAGTTAGCTAGGTTAGTTAGCTTTGGGCCATTTTAGCCGCATCCTGAGCCACGTTGTTCCTGAACTGTTGATGTTGGTTGTTTGAAATTATAACGTGATTGTCGTTTCTTACATTTGAATTTAGTATATTAAAGATAAAGATTTATATAAATATGATGACTTGGGTATATCCGACTTTACTCTGTAATCAAATGTCTTTCGACAGCATGTCATCCTGAGTGTGGTTGCCCTGTCGAAATGGGTAACGCTAGTTAGCGTTTATTTTGTTCCAATGTATAATGGCGTTGCTAAACCCTATTGAATCGGCGAGCAGATGCTTGTAGAAATGTAAAAAATATATTGTACAATATATCATAGTCTTAACGTCTCTGATGGTTATCTAATGATCCAGATGCAGCAACTTTGTATTATTGTAATTATCCAGCAACGATGCGCCGCCACAGGTGGGAGAAACTTAGAACTTCACAGTAGTATTTCTGAATTCTCCCCATGTGCAGTTTTTATATTTGTTGCATTTCTTTGTGCTGCATGTTTGTAAAGAGAAAAGTAAAGGGAACAATTTTGCTTGTGCAGCATCTGCCTCCCTTAAACAGTGCACAAATGCTTTGGGCTCCTTTGTTACAAACTTCTTTATTTCAAACCTTCATTTACATTATATTTAACGTCTTATACATCGGTTCTCACAGCTAAACGTGAAGAAAACGCATTTGGGCCTATGGGTCTTGTGTTTATGCAGGAATCCGAGTCTTGGTGGTAGCAAGTTTCCCTCCTTTTTCACCCTTATCAGTCACCCCTCTAATCAGCAGACTTCATGGCCTGCTCCTCATGTACACTGACCAGAGCTGGCCCTCTTTTACTCGATGCCTATTAAGCAAGGTGATTTCTCTTTAAGTCCTCATTAGAGCCCTTTCTTGTCGTTTTCTGCTTTTCTGACCTCTTTTATTACATCCAGGGGTAATAGAAGTAGCTGCCTGAGCTGCAGACCCAAACTCAGTGATATAAAGTCAGGCTCAATGCAACATTTTCTGTTGGCTTGGTGAAATTGGCCACATTTCCGTAATAGTCCTATTTCCTCCCCACTCTCATGTCTGTTTTATCTCTAATTTATGTCACAAACCACAAGAAGTAACTGCCACTGCTGATAGAAAGACAGATTATAAGTCTTATTAAAGTTTCACTTTGTAAGTTATGCCATGTTTCATTGTCAGCATTGAAGGATTGATGAGCACTTTTTGACTCAGCAGCAGTCTTGATTTGAGCATACTATATAGAGTTTGAATGTCGTCTTGGTGCTCACTGTTTTTCTGGGTGTTTTTAGTCACAGGTAATTATGATTGGGTTAGTTGCAAAATTAATTTCCTCATTATCATTAATGGGAAAAGGGTTGCATGTCAGTATACGGACTAGATGAAGTGGGTGTGAGGGGGTATATTCCAATTAATGAATGCTAAAATGGAAATTACCTAAATATTTGTATTGCTTTTTTTCTACTCTAGTGACCATTCATAGTAATTTAAAATGTGTACCTCACATTTATCAGGTTTGAGGGATTAAGGCTGGATGTAATTTTGCGCCAGAGGCTGTGGGTTCGAACTCATATTTCTGGACTTGATCCCCCAAGCTCCATCTCAGCCCATGTCCATCCCAGGATGTGGGGACTAATCATGACACGTGAAACAAACTTCTCTCTCATCCTTTCCCGATGCCCCGCAGTGGGATCAAACCTGCAATGCCTGACTTGGAGAACCGGGCTCTAATGCTGAGCTGCCACAGTGTCATATAACTCATCAAGGGTCGTATATTTGCATAGAGACACAAGGTATAGAATCAGAGGTGCTTTCTATTTATTTCATTTTTTAATGAAAACAGGTCTCAAATTATATTGTTCTACAAACTTAAATGAAATCAGCTTAATACAAAACCAACTTATTCACAAAGTTAACAACGGCCTGAATACTTTTCTTATACTTGAACGTGATCCCTCTTGAGATGGTACATAATGCTGAAAAAATGTAACTTTTGGCTTTACTTTGTACTTCTGTGCTGTTTGAACTCAAGATATCTTCATGGGATTCTTGAATAAACTTGTGTTATCTTTTTACAATTAGTTTATTTCATCATAACTTTGGTCATCATTATAAATATTTCACATTGTTTCACCGTGAGTTGTGTCTTCATTCAATGGCTTGTTGAGGGGTTATTCTAAGTTTATTACTGCTTGTCTACTCTATTGCATATATAAATGTCCTTGGAGAAGGATTCTTCCTGTGATACTTTTTCAAATAATTCTCCTAATTAACTTTTTTTCCTGACAGGGTTTAAGAGTGGGATTGTACATTGGCAGACAATCAGTTTCTAATGTGATGTGATTGTAAAGTTCCCTGGGACCAAAATGTGATTCAAGACTACAAATAAAATTCATCTTGGCTTGACTGACTTGAATTCTGAGTTCACAAGGTTTCCTTCCTGTTTGTATCCATTTTTACAGATTGATGAGTTGCCAGAAGGAGCAGTGAAGTCCCCCTCTAACAAGTACCAAGTTTTCTTCTTCGGGACACATGAGACGTGAGTTAAGTGTGTTATGTGACAAATTGAATTCCTGTTGCTGCCAAAATCATTGTTGAAGCAGCTTTGTTGTTTTGGCCTGTCATCAGTGACTGTGGACCAAATTCAACACTAACAAAGGACTTCTCAAAGTCTGGACCGAATGGCGAGTCAATCCGGACCCAACCTCTTCCTCTTGAATACGTTAAGAAGTGTTATTTTTATTGTATTTTGTGTGTTGTTGCTGCTGAGTTCACACATCATTACGCCAGAGAATTTGCTTTCGGGGTGATGTGACTCGATTTACACTATCTTCACTCCACCTGGTTCACCTGTTTGCGTGCATGTGGAGGGGCTGAGCCCCACTGAGGAGCGAAATCAGCGGGAGACCATTAATGGCAGTATCCTATTGATACTTGAGTTTTAGAGTCAATCAGAGGCGGGGTGGGGGGCTCTTCACAATGAATGTTTGGATCAGTGTCTCTGGCTGTCAGTCTCAACTTTTGTATCTAGGCTCAAATAGCTGGTTGTAGGCAAACAGTGCTCTTTCTCCCACTAGGCTCAATGTATATTAACTACTTTAAACATGAATGTATGTGGCTTAAAAGTTATAAATGAGCTGATTAAATGTTATTTCATTTTTGCCAATAGTTCTGGACCTCTGACCTTGAATAAAAAGCAGATGCAGAACCATGAGTAATAAGTTTGAGAACCCAATCTATAAAATATTCTCACATTCTTAACAAAAAGTCTCCACGTAACAGTCTGTTTTGCGGTTAGGATTAGTTAGTGATCAGGAATGTGTAAGGTGAAGGGGGCAAAAGTGTCTGAAGCTAGTGAGGTATTCATTTTCATCTTAAAAATTAAATTGATATACACGTTAAAGCACAGGTCAGTGTACCTAGTTTGAGTTTTTTCCTCCAAATGGAGGAAATGAATTTACCCACATGGGGCAAAAGGGAATTTGTATAGAGGGAGAATACAATGATAAGCATAAGCTAAGACTCCAGTGTGTATGTATCTATGGTTGCCTGTCAATAAGCAGGTGGACCAGGGGCTAAGATAGTGAAAGGGGTTTGTAAAGACACGGCATACAACATTAGACACTTGATGAAAGTGCACATGACCATTTTCCAAATTCATTCCATTTGCATCAGATGCTGTTTTTCTGTGCAACAGACTTTCAAAGTGCATTCCACTACTATAACCTCTGTCTGTAGATGACCTACCTTTGAGGAGGCTTAAGTACTTCCTATTTTTCTATTAAGTGGAAATGGTGGTTTGCTTTAAAGTTTCATCTGGATAAAGTATATATGAAGGTTGGAGGTAGTACTTTGTAATAAATCCACTGCCCTCTAGTCAGTTAAAATTGGGTGAATTTGCTTTTCAGTTTTCCCACCAGCACCTTTTCACCATTGACCTGTGCTTAAGCTGTCTCTTAGTCTAGCATTAGCTACCATGCATTTGATCAAAGCTGTGCACCATTGCTCTCAGCAAGGTATGGAAGGTTAGAGGGAGTAGAGGCCATTGCTAAGCACCACTTGATGGCTCGCCCTGTCCATCATTATTTTGTAAAGGCATCAAACTGTGTTGGTGAATTTTAACATTTGATTGGCTTAGGGCATTCCTGGGAGCAAAGGACTTGTTCCCTTATGATGAGTGCAAGGAGAAGTTTGGTAAACCAACCAAGAGGAAAGGCTTCAGTGAAGGACTCTGGGAAATCGAGAACAACCCCACAGTGACGCATGAGGCCTATGAGGTGAGTTGATCAAGTTGTATATGTATATTTTTTCCTTCATGTTTTAATGTGTAGTCTCAGTAATGCATTCTGTTTTGTAAACACACAAACATGCACAATATACAAGTTTATTTTTTGCTTTTATTGCCTTATTTGAAAACTTCTGTGGAGGGCAAAGCCATATAATTTCACTCATTGTAAGGACACAATTTAGCACTTTAAGTTTCAGATGTAGGATTTTAGATTACTCTTGTTTTGGTGATCAACAATCACTAACCCTCATAGATCATCTAACAAGATTTCTTAGTTGTCTTCTCTTTATTTGAAATTGGCACCAAGACTAAAAACTAATTTGATGGCTGGATTACCTGAAAAAAGAGGTGAATGTAATTAACCACCAAGTAGAATAGACAGCCAGCAGCACTAGGGGTCCCTGATGACCAGATTGAAAAACTACTCCTCTTAAGTTACACGGTTCCCTTGGAAGGGCAAGATGTCTGTTTGGCCCACAAAAACTCATTCTCAAGTAATTTCATAGGAAAAGCACCATTTGTGCATTTCTGGCACCTGTTCGACCTTTGAGAAGGTAATTAGCACAGGAGGAAACATTAGCCATGTTTCCATCCAAACTGCCAAGTGAATTCAGAACAAATTTGGGTTAATTTGAGTTCTTGTTTGTTTCAATAAGTGGATTTTAAGCAATTTAGCAACATTGTAGAGTGCAGCACTTCTTAAAAATATCAAGAATAATGAAAAAGGATTGGAAAGTTTACTGTTGGAGAATTCCTTCCAAACTTCAGCTTTACCACTTCAAGAAAATGTGAAAATGTGTTTGTAATATCAGAGCAGTTTTGATTTCAAACCATCAACACTGATATTTTTCTTGCAGACAGGAAAGAAGGATAGCCCACCAGAAGAGTCAGGAGAGACAGGTGGCCTGGAGAAAGCCGATGCTGAGGGCAGCAGCGATGAGGACGAGGGCGCTCTGGTCATCGATGAGAAGAATGAGCGAGGGGGAGCTAAGCGAAAAGCTGGCGAGTCCACAGAGGTGAGGATTCCCTATTTTTATTAAAAAAAATTAAGGTCATGATGTTGGGGACCCCCTGTTCATCTCTCTTATTCCCTGACTTGTTCTCCGATACCCGGTAGGCATCTCCCAAGCGACTGAAGGACGGTGAAGGGGAGGGAGACTCGAAAGCGGACAACAACAAGTCCAGCACAGAGGCGAAGCTCAATGACGTGGGAGGACCTAAGCCCTCTGCTCCGTCTTCATTGAGCGAGTCCAAGGCAGAGGCCCAGGAAAACCCTCCTACTGGGGGCCAGTTAACATCCGATAAGGTACAAAACACTCATCAATGTGCTTCTTTTCATTGAAACATCCAGTCAAAATATATAATTGTTATGAACTTGGGAGACATAAGATATCTAAATTGGCCACAGTTGTAATTAAGTGCATGTTTTCCAAAGAATAATTTTATTTGTAGTGCTAATCTCTGTTTTACTTACAGCCTGTGACGGACAGCGCTTAACATCAACTCTCAGAAGACAACCAAGAACCTTTGGCTCCTCTCTGCAATTTGGAGCGTCAAAACAGCTAGCTGTAGGATGCTAGATTTCTGCTGTTAAATTGATGGGAGAAATTTCAAACCCAAATACATTTGTATTAAGAGACAAAACAAATCTTCATTGCCATTTTGGGGTATCATAT
>OMLC01036211.1:0-14558 GCA_900302585.1 Regalecus glesne
AATATTAATAATAATATTAGTAATAACTCAGTGATATTTGTATTGTTATAAGTAGTAGTAATATTATTATTAATATTATTATGATTCTTTGGAATAGTATTAATGTTGGTACTAGTGGTAATAGCATTAATATTAGTACTAGTGGTAATAGTATTAATATTAGTAGTAGTGGTAATAGTATTAATATTAGTAGTAGTGGTAATAGTATTAATATTAGTATTAGTGTTAATAGTATTGGTATTCATCATTATTATTAGTCGTAGTGATGGTATTAGTAGTAACAGTAGTGTATCGATCTGAATAGGTGTGATTATTAGTTCTTCCAGTCTACAGCAGGTGGCAGCATCGTGTAACCAGAGCATCACGACACCACAGGAAGTTTACGCCACTGCCGTAATCCGTTTGGACGCCTGCGCTCAGCTGCAGGTTTATGGCTTAGTTCCGTAGACGTCTGGTAGACTTTTGTGTTTGTTTTTAATGTTAATTTCACTTGTCTTTGGTTTGGTAGTTTTGACATCTTACTAGATGGACGCCGTTCAGTTACCATGAAGCTCCGGGCTCAGAATGACAGGTGAGATGAGGCGTGGACACGAACACTGCGAGCAGACATTGGAAAGTAAATAAACCCAACTTGCCTCACAAGCTAGGTAGCATCACATAAACCTATCAAGCTAACATCACCCGTTTCCCCCAGAGTCTACTTAATATGCTGTAGACAGTTTCAACCAGGCAGAATATGCTAATAAGATGCATAACATACTAAGAGTTAACCGTTATAACTGGTATTTTGCATAGATAACAGCGATATTAGCATTATACTTTATATCAACGTGCTACACTAACGCTAACAAACTGACAATGTTTAACAAGTACTGTTGTGCTATTCTATTCTACTACTAAATCATTTACCAATACTGAAGTTCCGTTTTTACGTGTCAGGATTAGACCTAACGTTGTAAGGATGGACACGGACCTAGATCTTATTTACTAATACCATCTGAAAGTCAATCACAACTGAAATGAATAATTTTTGTACACATCGTGTAATAGTGGATCCATCCATCCATTGTTAAGCACTTATCTGGAGAAAAAAAGAGGTGAATCAGTTCAACTGGATCATAACTTTATTTGGAAACGTTTCATCACTCACCAGGTGACTTCTTCAGTCTGAGCTGAGAACAACCCCCCCCTTATAAACAGTACATTGATACCCCACAATGTACTGTTTATAAGGAGGGGGATGTTTGCCTTCAGCTCAGACTGAAGAAGTCACCTGGTGAGTGATGAAACGTTTCCAAATAAACTTCTGATCCAGTTGAACTGATTCACCTCTTTTTTGTGATTTCCATACCTGGATTATTGAGCATGCATCAAGACTTATCTAGAGTATTATCTCAGTGCTCATCGGAAACACCCCGTACAGGCCACCAGTCCATCACAGGGTAGATCAGTTTGGTGAACAGTGTCTTGCTCAAGGACATTTCGACTCGTTTAACCTGCGACTTTCCAATTGCCAGACTACTTTACACCACCGACCCATACCATAATAGTGCACACACACACACACAAACACGCACGCGCACATAAGTATTCTCATAGTAGTATATAGAGCTGCAGTCCATAGCTCAGTGAACATACGCTCTGGGAAGTGATGAACCAGATATTGCAGGTTCAACCCACTGGGGGGCATCAGGAAGACGATCCGGCCTTAACCCCCAAAGCTCCATCTTAGACTATGTCCAAGCTCACAACATTATGTGTCGCTCACAATTGCGACACATAATAATGGACTTCTCATTAGTATTCTTGATTTTGATGAAAACACTTATACTCTGTTGCCTTTTTTCCCCACCTTGCCCTCCAATTGGTTTAAAGGAGTGATTCCAGAAGAGCATTGAAACAGGGGGAGTCACCAACTGTAATGCAGCCAAATTCAAACGAGCAGGGCGCTCACGCAGGAAATGGTTTGTCCCTTACACTGCAGCCAGAACTACTCACTAGGACACCAGCTGCTGGAGCCTCCGTTGTCCATGACAGTGGTGAGGTGCGGTTGCCCATCTCCAGTGGGCCGGGGGAGTGCAGCGGAGGCCCATCATCCAGACGATCCAGGGCTAACTCCCACAGCCACTCGCATTCACACTCACATGGACACCACCGGCCCCAGCAACACATGCACACAGAGCCCGAGCCTGAGCAGGCTGACTCTGAGCTTGAGTCCGGGGAAGTCAGTACCTCTTTCTCCGAGCTGCGCTACCTCTTCCGGTGGCTCCAAAAGAGTCTTCCTTTTCTGGTCATCCTTTCTGCTAAGCTGCTCATCCAGCATGCTCTCGGTAAGTCAGAGGTGAGACACAAGCCATCGTTAAAGTCTCTTGACACAACACAACTGACTGGTCTTACTTTGTTTCATTTTTCTAGGTCTTGCAGTGGGGATTGGCCTTTTTACAACTTTCCTTTATGTGAATAAAAACATCCAAACTCAAGTCTTTCTTCAGGTAAGATGCAGGCGAGAGCATTGTAGTTTCTTTTTCTGGCTTTTGTTTGGATATTTCTTGCACACATGTCCTTTAAACCAAAGCTTTTCCCCATTTGTGTGACTAGGATCGACACTTGAAGCTGCAGTGTGTATGGCTGCTGCTCTTCCTGGTCTCCTCCACACTCTTGCTTTATTACACATTTTCTACCGAGACACTTTACCATTGGTAAGACTGATCTATGCCAGTTAACTGACAATACCCGTAAGAAATTACTGGCTGTATACATGCAGTGAATGAATTATACCTACAGCACAAAACATATCAACTACCCAATGCTGAAGAGCAGAATGCAGGATGGGATGGTGATTAATGCAATGTTTTCTCGGGGGTCTCTCTCCAGCCTCATCTTCCTCAACCCAACCATCAAGCCCATGGGATTCTGGGAGGTGCTGTGGGCAGTGGGCATCAACAACTTCATACTTAAGTTCCTTTTCATGGGGATCAAGTGCCTTATCCTGCTGCTGCCCTCTTCGCTGGTGACCTATAGAACTCAGGTGACAATAGCTCTTGGTGCTATTTTGGTTCACCGTCAAAGTGCATCTCAATGAAAGGGCTACCACACACCCTGGGAAGTCTGGAAAAAATTGGTTATTTATAGGCCCAGCTGTGCCGTTTCCAACCACGGCTGAAGGTCCATAGTTAGTGGGTCATAACTGGCTAAGCCTCAAATAGGTATAAGGGTTAGGTTGGATAAAGGATTCTGGGTTCACTAGTGTCCCCCTCTGGGTCATCTGGGCACTCACAGTTAAGTGAAGTGAAAGTACTCTGCTTCGTTCCCCTCCTTCAATAGCCAAGCACTGTGCTTTCCCCACCAGACCATGATGTGTGGACTAGTGAGGGCTAGTGGTCATGTGACTTGGAGGAGACACATGCTACCACTTCCTCCTTCCTGTCGATGTTCTAGAGGGGTATCAAAGATACTGACCAAGCAGTAGGCAACTCGGGGAATTTGGGTGGGGAGAAAAAGGGGGATAAAATTTTAAAAGAAAGAAAAAATTTAGATAATAAAATAAAGCTGAATATTTACTCACAGAGAATGTTTTTTTTTTTGCTACACTTTTAGCAGATGGCATTGCACTTGGGTATGCTCAGTGAGCAGCTAAAAGTTACACAGTAACTACATAGAGACTGTTGAGTCTTTTACTCATAGTTCATGCTGAATAAAATTACCTTCCATGAGCAATGACCATCATGTATATCCAAGTCATAGTCCATGAAAATGAGTGGGAATTTGCCACCGAAATTGTTCTGCCTGCCCTCAGTTGATGGCTATAATTTAACTGGGATGGCAGAATGTAATAACTCCATCAATGCATATTTCAAGATTAGAACCAGAGTGTCAAGACACATCTCTGTCTGTGTGAATCTAATCAGGGCCGGTGGTTGATGCTGACAGAGGAAGTTGGCCAAGTCTACCAGGCTGTTGCTCCTGTCCCACTGTGGTTCCGCTACTTGGTCACCTACCAGGAGGTGGATGGGACCCCCGCACTTACACTGGGGGTCCTGCTGGCTTTGGTCTACCTCATACTGAAGGTAACCGTGCTAGAATTATACAACAACACATCATTTGTCTCCCTGTCTACTGTTCCTCCAGCTCTGGCTTTAACTTCTGTTCTTCTTTTTTCCCATGCAGCTTCTAGGATTATACGGGCAGTGGTCCTCTTTACTGAAAACTGTGAGGATATTTCTGAAGAGAGAGGTAAAACGAACAACTTCTCTGTGAAATAGCAGACGTGAAATAGCAAGCCAGACATATACAGCTTTGTAGTTCTACCAAAGTGGCGTCTTTAGTAAAGTGCAGCGTCTCAATCTTCATAGCCAAAAAATACATATTTTTACATTAGACTTCATGAATTACCTTGGATTGTAAGTAGTTTTAAAAAAAATTCCTATGTTTAAAAGATCAAGAATGATCACTTTAAGCTGTACTTTAAAAAATAGATTCCCTTATCCGTCCCACAAGAGGAAATTTGTAATTCTCTGCATTTTAACCCATCCTATAGTATAGGAGCAGTGAGCTGCCACCATGTGGTGCTCGGGGAGCAGTTAGGGGTTCAGTGTCTTGCTCAAGGACACCTCGACATGCTTTCTGCTGGACCAGGGATTGAACCTGTAACCTTCTGATTGCTAGACAACCGCTCTACCCACTGAGCTATGCCACCCCTGCACCGGCATTGCTCAGTGGGTAGAGTTGTCTTTTTGGTGGCATCTCCTAAAGCAATCATGTTGTTCTAGAATGATTCAATCATGGTAAACAGCTTCCTCTGTATCAAGATAACTCATTCAGTATCATTTGTCCCTCAGCACACAGGGACGGCAGCCACAAGGGGCCAGTGCAACGAGGCCGGAGACATCTGCCCCATCTGCCAGGGAGAGTACAGGGAGCCCCGGACCCTCCTCTGTCAGGTGAAACCATCTATACTTACTACCCACCCACATAAACCACTGCCCACTCATGTCCACACACACACACACACACACACACGTATGTCTACATTAATCATCAACCGCTCAGCCAAATTTGGATCATGGATCTATTGGAGCCTATCCCTGCCCATGCTGGGTGGAAGGGGGTGAAACACCCTGGACAGGTCACCAGTCCGTCCCAGGCCAGGCGTAGGGGATTATGGCCGGATGCCTTTCCTGACACCCCACAGTGGGTTTGAACCTGCAGCATCTGGTTTGTTAGTTCTCGAGGCTGAAGGGTTTTTAAAGTCTCCAACTGAAAAAAATCCCAGCCCCTCCCTTCAGGCCTCCCTCACAAAACACATGGACACGCACTGCCTGTCTACTACTGGAGGATGAGTCAATCCACAAGAGAGAGAGAGAGTAGGGGAGAGGGCCCAGTGAGAGCCCAGTGCAATACAACTGAAACACAAACACTGTCGAGTTCTCAGCCAGGCCTATTTGTTATGCAGGTGCCTTCGACACCTTAACCCTTGTGTCCTCTTACTGTTGTGTTCTGCAGCATATTTTCTGTGACGAGTGCATCGCCCTGTGGTTTAACCGGGAGAAGAGCTGCCCGCTCTGCCGGACGGTGATCACCGATAAGGTCTACAAATGGAGGGACGGTGCCACATCTCCCCACCTGCAAATCTACTGACCAAGGTTTCCTGATCTGACTATATGGTCATGGCAGTCGTTCTTCTACGGATCTGAGACGCTGTCATTGGTGTGTGTGAGATATTTGATTTGATTCAGCTGACAGTTACCCAGCAACCTGTTGTGTTGTCCCACTGTTCCTCAACTCTTTAAGGGCTGTTTCCCCCCACTGGCCACAGTTGGTAAGGGCCTGTAACTATATTATTTGCACCTCAACTTGGCAAAATAACCAACTGAGAATGCAGACGGAAGGTTGGATTTCTGTATACCATCTAGTTTTTCTTCAGTTTAACTCTTTTTCTTTCTTTGTTTCGTTCACTTTGTTGTTTTTTTACCTGTGGTATATGAATAGTATAATGAAATATAAGTGGTCCTACTAGTGTACATATTGGTACAACAGATAACTTGTTTTACTAAAATCACAATTTTATTCAAAGCCTTTTGATTACGGATCCCATGAAACCTTGTTTTTTGCTGTGTGTGATGAATATGCGGTGCTTATCCACACTTACGAACTGTAGGACAACCACACATGTCAAGTGGTGAAGATCCCCACAACCCTACCTGAGGGCCAGTGTGCTCGGGGACATTACTAAAGAAAGATATGTCTGCCAATCAATCAAAATAATTTGAATCGGATCATCTGGATATAAATTCAAAAGCATAGGTGGATGTTCCAACATTCATCCCAATGTCTTCAGCACCTCTGAATTCAGCCCCGTGAGTTACCCAACCCCCGGGCTGGCTTAGGAGTTGATGAAGACTTTTTGGATGAATGTTGAAACGTTTTGAATTTATTTCCAGATGATCTGATTCACATTATTTTGATTTATTCTTTTTATACCTGGATTATTGAGCAAAAAATGTATTGATCCATTTGGGTATTGGTTGCCTGGAGCCTGTATGGGAGTACTGTGATTTACATCTCTGTCCCTGGTCAGGGGGGTTGGGTAACTCACAGGGCTGACTTCAGAGCTGATGAAGACTGTAAGACGAATGTCGAAACATCCTATTTTCTTATTGACTGCCAGATGATCTGATTCTAATTACTTTTGACTACCTACATTATTGAGCAAAAAAACCATCAATGTTAATGGGAAGGGTACAATATGGGATTGGAGGAGAACTACTATAGTCTAAAGACTTATAAGAAAGGAAGGCCTGACGACCTCCAGGAGGATTCCTGAAAGAACACAGCAGGAGTGGATCGACAGAATACACCTCCAGACTTTATGACATCTGCTGTCGGCCTTTGGTGATTGGTTAGTTTCAGAGGCAATGATGACCTTCACCTGATCCAGACGTAAATTATTTTTCTACAAAAGGTCGACTGATCTCATTTTAAAAACCAAAGAATAGGAAAATCATCTATTTTATTATACGTCACACTGTTTTACAACTTTTGTCAATTTGCTTCACAAACTCTGAATAAAGAATACATTTGATTGTATCCTGTGACTTGTTCCTGTGGGTGACTAATGGGAAAATGTGCCTGTCCACGAGTCAGACAAAACCAAAAGTTTGGGGAAAATCAGTCTGCGGTCTTCCGTCTTGAAACTGGAAAATTAAAAATAAAAATCCATCTGCCCCAGTGGAAACGGGGCATTGGTCATGCCAGCGTGGGGTGTTTGGTGGCTGCTGGTGATTCCTATGTATGGATGCTGCTAACAGTCGAAACGGAGACACGTAGCAGCTTGGGAAGGTTGATTAGAAAGTGCAGTCGAATTTATGGTCACAGTCACGTCACCGGCTTCTACCATGGACTGATTCCGTTTTAACACAAGAAGGGAACGATGACAGACAGAGGGAACAGTTGCCAGTTCAGCATCATTAGAATCAGCTGCAGGTCTTTACCCCTTAAAGTTGAACAGATTCTAGTTGCTGAAGTTGCTTGCTGCATGACTAAACAAGTCTTACAAGCACAGTGCATGTTAATAAAGACTCAGAGTCAAATGTGAATATGCCAGATTTAGCCACCAGCCAAGTTTACAGTGTCCTAAGCAGTTAAGGCCTCAGTGTCTTTCTTAAGGACACGTTGATTTCTGAGGGAACCAGGTACTGAACCACCAATCTTCCGGTTACATATACTATTGGGACCACGGTAGCTCAGTGGTAGAGCACAAGCATTGGGAACTAATGAGCCAGAGGCTGCGGGTTAGAACCCACTGCAGGTCGTCAGGAAGGGCATCCAGCCTTAATTACCCAAACTCCAAGTCTGTGTCCACCCCCACAGCATGGGGACTAAAATGGACCCCTTGTTAGAAATACACACACACACACACACACATACACGTGTGTATGTGTCTTCCTCATGTTGTGGGGGTGGACAAAAACCTTGATAGGGTGTGGAGGATTAAGGCCCGATGCCCCACCAGTCATCTAGCAATCAGAGGGTAGGTGGTCTGATCCCTGGCTACAGTAGAAAGGGTGTGAAGGTGTCCTTGAGCAAGACGCTGAACTTCTAACCACTCTCCGGGCACTGCAGCGGCTCACCGTTCCTATACAATAGGATAGGCTGAATGTAGAGGACACAGGTTGATGTATCTACAAGGACATTTAAAAGATTCTTCTTCTTTTGTTGGCTCTGCATTTGTGAAAAGCTTCCAGAAACAGACCAGCTGCTCTCCCTCTTGACACTGTGAAATGAGACATAGTTCTGAACACAGGGTCTGGTAACCTTATTTATTTTCAACTCATTCATTCATTCATTCATTATGTACATGATACCTATTCACATTTTCCCATCTCCTCAAACAGACATAGGGTGTTAATCAATAACTTCCAATGACTCGGAAAGAAGAAAATGCCCAAATCTATCCAAGCCTCCTCAACAGGTACTGTGTTATTTCTCTTTGTAGTTTTTTCCCCACCACAATCAGCAAAAGAAAACAGTTTGCAAACTTCTCAATGCGAAGCACCTCCAAACGAAAACCAGAGGAAAAACCCGCAATCGTTCTACTGACCTCTGACGGGTAGATGCCACCAAATCTGAAACTAAATTACATTGAAAAGTCCTCAGGTCCCAGGACCAGACCGTGAAGATCACTGCACAGAGTAACCACGACACGGTTCGCGCCGCGATCCTCTTGGAAGAGCCAAGACCTACACAGCATTCGGAGACAAGTGGGCTCTGAAGCATCCCGTACGCACCTCAACATGTATGCCAGCTGGAATCAGTTACCGAAGCCCCGACCTCTAGTTTTTGCATGGATATATACGTTTTCTTAATGTCAAGTCTCTCCCACATTTTGCTTATCTTCTGGTGACACTGAAACGTCCCGACTTAAGTTCAAGTTTTGCATGTGTGAGGAAAGAACGAGATACTGAAAGTCAATTTTCTCTCATGTGAAAGTCTCCATACCATTCGGTCATCATGCCCGACAATAAATACACTGTAGGACGTTTCAGGACTTTGTCCCAACGCTAAAGGAAATCTTAAAAAGCTGCATTTGAAGTTTTAACGAGATGTTCGGTGGAAATAATAATCAAAATAGTTTTGTAACAACACGAATCTCCCACGTTATCTGGCCGCAGAGGCATCTGGGACTCCCGTCCAAGCACCCGGCTACACAATAAATAGGCTGTTTTGCATAGTGTGACTGATGCAGTGACAACATAATGGCACTTAAAATAAATACACACTGGATGAAAAACACAAAATAAAGTATCCAGAATAAGAGTGGAGCTGATCGCCCTCCTCTCTCCAACAGCTGCTGTGTCTATGGACAACTGAGCTTCAAGGAAAGCAGGAAGGAGCCTCACCCCAAACACTCATCTAAGGTAGCTTCTCTAACAACCTGCTGTTCATCTGTGCACCCCGGAGACTGACATTTGTTTTGCAAGGCCGACACGCGGGAGTGGCACGTCAGAAGACTTTGAAAAAGCACCGACCTGCTGGCTCTACACTTCACTGGTCAGGACCTGCGAGTTGACCGAGAAGTCCATCGGTTGGGGATCCCTGGCCTGGAAATGGTCCATGGACCAAATGCACCAAAACCACTGCATTTACTCTAACTGGTGCTTCTGGTTGGGGCAAACTCAAGATCTGTGGATTTGGAGAAAGGCCGACAGGAACCCATTCAGGTGTCGGCTGATTTCCATCTTTAACTCCACCCCAGGGGGCTCTAACAGTGATTCACAAAGTGAGAGTGTAATCTGACACAGCACACTGCCTTCAGCCATCCAAACTGGTATTGAAGGAAATCACACACACACACACACACACACTCTTTGGGGGGGGGGGGGCAAGAGGATGGAATGGCTTGACTCCATAGGCTCGTATATAGCAGCTTCATATAAAAGTCTGATGAAACAGTCAAACGAGGTTCAGCAGATGATCAGCTCATGTCAGTCCAGGTTTGTCCTTCTGGCCACTTGCCACACACAATAAGCCCAAACAGAGGTTTCAGGCACAGAGAAGAACACACAGCCTGAAACAACAAAAGGCAGTGATAGGAATTTGGCCAAGTGAGTCAACAATCGCCTGGGTTTGAAATCAAGACTCTCTAACTCTGTTGGTCGGCCATGATGGTGGCAACGGCGCACCACCACTGGGCTTCGTGGAAAGACCACTGCAGGAATTCTCAGAGTCTAAGACCTAAGTGATGCTCACAACAAGGCATTTAAGTCCGTTTACATTCAACAAAAAGAAAAAGAATAGTGCTTCCAGACAGGCTTGCTCAAGACGGTCCGGGTGGACGAGGGAAAGCGATGCCAGCATTTGGTATTGATTGTGGTGCAAGTGGAGGTTTTGCGCTTTCTTTTCGAATCTCATCCTCAGTCTTTGCACAGCTGCTTTCCCATGAACGGGGGTCTGCTCGACTCCTGACCACATGCTGAAGTGACTAAGCGATGATATAGGCAATGTGATTTCAATTTCCAGACATGGAAGCAATGAAGAGAAACAGTCAAAGAGGAATACTGTGTTCAATGTGGAAATATTGTCCAATATTCCCATCTACCCATAGTGTAACCTATGACCTCACATCACCAAGTGATGATCTCTTTCTCAGAAAACAAAAACAGTTAAACTGCTCTGGCACCTTACCGAGGAATCAGAGCCCCCCCCCACACACCCCTTCTCTTTTGAACACTGAAATATCACTAGCGACTAGCTGTAAACACCAGAAGTAACACTGTCCAGTTAGAAGCACCAATATATCCCGTTATGAAGCCAGTCCAGTACATCAGAGAGTAGAGCTGCTCTCTGCTTACGCTGCCAGCTGTGGCCATGTCTACAGCTGAGTGGCCTGCTAGCGCCAAGTGTCGGAAGAGACGAGTGTCTCCCGGAGCCTTTCTCAGGAGTGTGGAGAAGTCTGCTGCATTTGGTTGTTGGTTATCTGCAAGGTGGCTGAGGTGGCCAGGCTAAGCCAGAGGAGACTGAGGGGGAGGAAAGGAAGGCGCCGTTGGAGGAGCTGGTGATCGGTATCAACAGTGTCAGTCTTCAAGTCTTTTTGGAAGGGGGAAGGAGGTGAGGGAGGGAGGGAGGAACCTAAAGAATCCTTGGGGGCTCGACGGGAGACTAAGCGTCATAGGTTCATCCGTAGATGCTCGGGGCGTTTGGAATTCATGGGATAGGTATGCTTCTTGAAGGGCCCCGTGCTTCCCAGACCTGAAGGCCGTCTGATGGGCAGCGGCGCCGAGCCCTCTGAGCTGCTGCTCACGTCCATGCGCTCCACAGTGGACACGTCCATCGGCTGCTCCCCGGAGCCGCTGTGGAGGAGCAGAGATGGAGCTCCTGACAGAAGGGGTCCCCGAGGCCAGCAGTCCCCGCCGGCAAATTTCACCGGGCTGGGAAAGTGAGACGGGGACAGCAGAGTCAGAGGAGCTGAGGGAGAGCTTTGAGGACAAGTTTCTACTGCAACATTAACCAAATCCTTTCTAGTCCATTGTGGAGCAGTGGGGACATCAAGGTGAGTGGGATGTGAAATGGGAACAGTGTGTGCAGGAAACGGCACAACTCCATAAAAAATTCCAGAGACAAAGCAAACAGCCGTTACCTCACAGGTGTTTTGGGGCTTCCAGGGAACTTCCGCGGTGAACGGACCTTTGGCTCGAAGGAGAACTTCTCCTTGACATTTTCCAGCACAGAGGGTGCTACGTATGTAAAGCCCTAGAAGAGGAAGGGGGCAGAGTGTTTAAGCCCACCTTTTTCAAAAGACCCTCTGTCCAAAAACAAACCACAGCTGACACTGAGCAATGAAACGCTGACTAAACCGTATTAGGTCATGTGGTGGAACAGTCAATGGAGATTCCAGGAAAGAAACAGGGAGAAAACACATGGGGAGCATTAACTTGCTCTCTTGAGAGCTGGTTCTTGAAAATGGGTAAAAAGAAAAACCAGAGCCAGTCCCTTTGTCTCTGGACAGACAACAGAGAGCTGCAGCACAGAGCATCACGGGCTGTACATAAACATCACTTTGTCCACTCGACAAGATTTGTCTGAAAATCCCCTTTGGTACCCAAGTCACCCTATTGACAGTTCATCATCATTTGCTATTAATTATTATCTGACCAACATAAATGACATTCCAGCAGTTTAATGTCTTGAGACAGCAGGATCAAGTTAAACATGGCTCGCACACGTCTGTAGTTTTTAGTGAAACTGCAGAAAATCTAATTTTGGAATTGGAACTGTAACGGGACTTGAGAGCCACATGGAGAACCATTTTCTCTCCACCTCATCTCTTCTCATACTCCAGTTGGTGTATTAACAATGAATAGATTCACCCTTTGGACAGCCAAGAGGCTAAATGGCTGGTGCAAAGTTGCGCAACAGGCTGGGGTGCCCAGAGTACTTACCAGGAAGACCTGGTTGGCGCTTTCGCTGAGCATGGAGTCATCAGGGCTGTCCACAGGAGTCTGGCTGGTGAACTTGGAGTCAAACTGGCTGACGTCATCTGCCGATTGCTGCCAAAGTAAGCAGGCAGATTAGTTGCTCTGCCAAGACTGGAGATACTGTTGCTCCTTCATTAATAAAGAGTTCCATGACAGAAGTCAAACTCACCAGGAAAGGCTTGAAAGGGGGCTCTACTTTACGGGCGAGGAGATCATCCCAGTTTATATGCCGGAAGAACGGGTGGGCCTGAGGAAGAGAGACAGCAGCAAGGCTCGAGGTGTTTAAAGACCCAGGACACAAGCACACAGGTGTTTTCACTTCATCTGGCTGATTGGACTTCCTCTCAGGCCTGTGTGGGCCTCTATCCAGTGTTGGATTGACATCTCTGTGACTCTCCCACGTTAGTTTCATTGAACATGTTCTGAGTGACTGCTGGTTCTTCTGAGTACACGGTATGAGCTGATCTCACCGACGTAACTCCATCTCGGGGAGAGCAATATGGCAAAAATACATCGTGATTTTTCCCAGGCAGGATTATGATCCATGACCTGATCACCGCTCTTTCTCATGTTGGCTTTGAAGACTAATTTGCAAGCAGCTGAACAGAACAAGCCGCCGAGCCTGGAAGAGACAGGGACAAGCCTTCAAGTTGTGAATGAAAGGGTCAGACTCAAACAAGGTTCTGTTGTGCAGCCAGACCATAGGTGACGTGCTGTAGCAAAAAACTGGATGTTTTGCATTTTGTATGGAATCTTGTCATTGTTCGATCCTAAGCCCCTGCATATAGCATGTCGCGGTGTCCTTGAGCAAGACACTGAACCCCTGACTGCTCAAGACTTGAGATGGAATGGTGACCTGTCCTGGGTGTTCCCCCACCTCTCACTCAACGAGTGCTGGGATAGCCCCCAGCATGACCCCACAACCTGACTTTGTATAAGCGGCTGGAGAACAGCCATGGCAAGGCCGTGTAGATAGAACACGTGCAGCTGGGTTATCTCCTACCACTGATCAAATATTTTCAGCGGTCATTTGTTCCCCTTTTTTCAGTTTCTACGGGACTCATATCTGGGGCCAGGTAAAACGTCACTACATCACTTATCTCTTTCCACCACTTGTCCTGTCATACAGAGTGCCTTTCTCAAATGCCTCGTTTTGGCCTTGCAGCATCTGGCTTCGTGTAGATCAGGGGTTTCCAAAGTGATCCAGAAAGGGGCCCTGTGGGTGCAGGTCTTTGTTCCAATCAAGCGATGATTCACCTGATTCTATTAGTCAATTAGTAGAATCAAGTGTATATCTTCTACTAATCAAGGTCCTTAGCAAAGACGATTGGTTGACTACTAGAATCAGGTGTGTAAGTGCTTGGTTGGAACAGAGACCTGCACCCACAGGGGCCCTTTCTGGATAACATCAGACACCCCTGGTGTAGATGATGTGCTCATGTGGGATCCCATCACTGTTTGACTGTCGGTATTCTCTGTGTCTCTACCCATCTCTCGCATTAAGGGGCGGCATAGCTCAGTGGGTTGAGCAGTCGTCTGGGAATCGGAACGTTACAGGATCGATCCCCGGTCCTACAGAAAGCATGCCAAGGTGTCCTTGAGCAAGAATTAACTGTAAGCAGTTTGTCGAGATTGGTATGCTTGACCCCAAGAAAAACATATTTTCATATCCTCTGCAGATTGGGGATTAAATTTGATTAAACAACCAGTAAGCAAAGGGGGCCTCCGGGGGTGTAGACACCTATGTTCAGTATATCTCTACATCATGCAGTTTGGTGTTTGAATCCCAGTTGCACCTTTTCCAACCACAGCCAGAGGTCCATAGTGAGTGGGTCATAATTGGCTAAGCCTCACATGGGTATAGGGGTTAGGTTGGATAAAGTATTCTGGGTTCACTAGTGTCCCCCTCTGGGTCGTCCAGGCTTCTCGGTTAAGTGAAGGGAAAGTACTCTGGTTCATTACGGCCAAGCACTGTGCTTTCCCCACCAGACCATGATGTGCAAAATAGCGAGGGCTAGTCGTCATGTGACTTGGAGGACTCATTATCAAAGAGACTGACCCAGCAGTAGGCAACTCGGGGGATTC
>OMLC01036212.1:0-10000 GCA_900302585.1 Regalecus glesne
ATATCTACATGCATCAACGCAGCATATAGTGAAGACATAACAAACCACAGTGGGTTACAAGCTGACCCGGGAGAGTGGGGAGGAGAGAAACTGTGGGTTATGATTTGAAGTAGCTTTCTAGTGTCTGCAAGCCATTTATCATCCAGGAGTCCTCCTGTCATCCTACTCCATGGCTGGGGTTAGAAGGTTGCCAAAAGTTTCTCTGTACTTTACCAGCACTAAATGGTCCTGTAACTATTGTCCTAGATGCACCTCCCACTCTCAGCTCCTCCTTACTGGGCTATCCTTCAACATGGAGGAGATAGTTAAGCACTTTTGGTAAATGGCATGTGACTGCTTATGTCCAGCCTCTGCACCGTACACTATAGCTGTGCTCCATCCCATTAAACGCACCTCTTTTCCTGGATTTACTGGGCTTTTGGTTTTTATTTTGGCTTTAAAAAACTATTCTAACGGTTGTTTAAGGGACTGGGATGATTGATGTTAATGCACTGGGACGAACGAAGCAGAAGATCTACATCTGCCACTGTGGATGGCGTTTCCATCTATGTATCTGATCATAAGGAGTGAAGGACAAAGCAGGAAACTGTTGAGTCGGACAGAATCCCATGAAAAAACTCAGTGTAAACCCAATCCAATCTGTTAACCCTAGTGTACATGGAACCTGTGGGCTCCTTTGGCAATAACAGCATAGCTGGCTCTTGGTGGCTCTTTGTGGAGATTTCTATTCTCTCCTTCTTCGCTCTCCCTTCCACTTTATGATCTAAAATTGATGCTGAAGCCCCAGTGGCCTCGCTGGTGGATGCCGAGAGACTTTGAAGTGGGAGAAGTTTGACAAACCGCCCTGAGGCATGTGTTTCATGGGGCTACGGGGAGGCAGCTTCTCCCGGAGTTGTACCAGCAGAGATGGGTGGGGGGGTAGTACCACAGCTTTCACACGGGAAGGGCGTTAGGAAAACTTTCTAGAGGACAAAGATGGGCGGTGTCGTCAGGCGCGGGCACGTGTGTGTGCGTGTACACGCGTGGCATATCAAGCCCCCACAGTGGGAACCCGTCCCCCCCCGGAAACCACAGGAAGTTTAATCCTATGGAGTGTTTTCCATCACAGCGATCCACTTTCTCTCGTCACAACCCATAAGCTATCATCCCCCGTTTTTATCTGTGTTTGCGAAAGGTGCCCGATGACTCCATAAATCACCGCTGAACAAACTCAGAGGCTAGCGGACGGTGTCGTTACTTCCAGTGAAAGACGTATCTGACTTTTGGTGCTGTTAACCTAATGCAGAGAGGAAGGAGACGGATGAGCGCTGGTCGTCGATCCTCCATTTCAGTGATAAGTCTGCCCGGGAGTTAGCCCGGGAGTAGCGGTTAGCTTCTGTGACCGTGACTTAATCGCAAACCTGAAAGCCGTGTCGTTCATCACGTCTGCTGCTGCAGATAGTGGTAATTTAGAAATTGTAGGAGTTGCGTCAAAAAGAGACGGAGATTTGATTGTGTGTTGGAAAACCTTGTCTTTGTTAATTCACAACGATCACAACCGCAGTCCGTCTCAGAAAAGCAACTCGATCAGCTGGCTAGCAACGATAGGGGCAACACAACGTACATGCTAACATGGACGAGATCCCCGGGAACTTGTAATCGTCCTGTGGGTGAGTGGCCACTACAAAATAACAGCAACAAAGTCCTTTTCACATGTAGCCTCCGTTCATTTTACACGGAGGTCTCTCAGGATCCCCCTGTTAAGATTTTGGGACATGCCGGCCTTTTGGAGGATTCAGTGGGATTTGATCATAAACTGGAACGTAGGGGTGCAGGAGAGAGGACCTTCCAGTGAAACGACACTAAAACCCTTTTCCACAATGAATTATGCAAAATGTTATCATCTGCTCTGCAAACATGACGCTGAAAAGATGAATAAATCAAGCATTAAAACACTTGGGAACATTTTTTAATATATCACATCCGAGTAATTCATCGCCCAACACCACTATGATAACAATCTATTCAACATCATTAAAAACTTTATCATACATATAGCATACATATCAGGTTCTCAAACAGGTCTTGCCGGGGAATGTTATTAATTATTTATCGTTTTGCATAATAAAAGCATTTTGACTGCTGACTGTTTACCTGGGGAAGAGATGGCATCAGGATGCACTATGGGAAGAAGACAAGCCAGTGGAGGCAGAGTGATGCTCCAGGCAATGTTCTGCTGGGTAGCCTTGGGTGCTGGCATTCATGTGGAAGCCACTTTGACATGTGTCACCCACCTAGACATCACTGCAGACCAAGTACTCCTATTCACAGCAACAGTATTCTCTGATGACAGGAATGGTTGTTCACAAATGGGTTGAAGAACATGTCAAAGAATTCAAGGTTGTTGCCTTGGCCTTCAAATCCTGCAGATTTCAATCTGATTGAGCATCTTTGGGATGTTCTGGAAAAACAAGTCTTATCCATGGAGCCCCCACCTCACACTTTGCAGCATTCAAAGGATATGCTGCTAACGTCTTGGTGTCAGATACCAGCGGATACCCACTGAGGTCTTGTGGAGTCCGTGCATCCATGGGTCAGTGCTGTTTTAGGAGTATGGGAAGGGGGGTGATGGGTGTATCTTGCTATTTTAAGCTATTTACTACCCAATAGAGGATTGGGAGGCCACGGTAGCTCAATTATAGAGTGTGTGCTCTAGGAACTGACGAGTCAGAGGCTGTGAGTTCAAACCCACTGTGGGATGCCAGGAAGGGCATCCAGCCTTAATCCCCTCACACTCCATCTAAGTCTGTGTCCACCCCCACAACGTGGGGACTAATAGTGACACGTAAAACAGACCTCTCATTGCCCGATAGAGGATATTGGGTCCTGTTGTGAAAGAAGTTAATCCAATACCTTGGAGGTAATATAAACGAGGAGGTGAGGGGGAGATGTCAGTTCTGCATGGCTGGGTTCAATGGCAGCTTACTTTCCTCTGCGTCCAGGGACCTCTTCACCCCTCCTCTCCCCACATATCCCTTTCCTTGCCAGAGACCCTTGTCATGGTCTGGCCACCTTGGGTCAGTTGATCACTGGTGGAGAGCAGTGGAGTCACACAAGTGTCCCTCCCACTCTGCTGGCTCATTTTATGCAAAGCAGCCATAGGACCAACTCTCACTCACCACAACTGATGGTTTATAATTATGGATTTTTACATTTATTTTGCCAGGATTACTACACTGAGATGAACTGAGGTGTATTTCAAGTGAGCTTGTATGGAACCAAAACATCCAGAAACACGCTGGTCACTGGTGAGCAGGCTCAGATACTACATCTTTACCAGTCATCACGGGGATGTTTTATACACTCCACCAGTACACACCCTTTTTTATGCTATTCTTTGTTCTTCAGTGTGACAAATCCTGCCCATTCCCTCCTATCTTGACGCCGTCAGCTCAGGTAGATAGTGGAGGGAATGGGGCCGACTGTCAGCATGGATTCAACAATAATAATAAAAAAAAGACAGAGATTACATTTTTCTTTTTTTGTGGGGGGACTTTTTACCTGCGTCAGACCTCGGGGCTCAAGGCGCGATAAGCCCAGGCGTTAAATCAGGCTTGGTTACAGGGTTAGTCAGCTGGTGCTGGCTTTAGCCCGTGGTTTGGTATCCAGTACCTGCCAAGTTTCACAATATTTTTGTGAGACTCACGGATTCAGGCTGGTCAGAACCTCATAACTGTGAAATGACAATCTCACGACCTCGCCACCTACCAGGTGAAATACACATTTTATTCCAAGAGAGGATCCTCTGAGTCTGGAGTTTAACCATCACATGTTCATCCATCTTTCTTATTTGAGGGTTGTGTATTTAAATGTCTTTTTATAGTATAGCTGACGGTAATGGAACCATTAATCAGCTGTTTAATGCCACCCCATGGAGCTTAGTATCCGCCCTATATAATAGCTGAGCAAGACACTGAACCCCTAAGCACTCAACCTCTATCTAGACTGTTTCCCTTCCTTTCACCCAATAAGCCCTGGGATAGGCTTCAGCATGGCTCTGCAACACAACCCGCATACAAGTGGCTGACAATAGATGGGGTGGATGGATGGGTGGATGGATGGATGGATGTTCCTTGTTCATTATATCTTCATGTTTGACATCCCAACAAGAAGAATCCCTGCTGTGTGATGTGTGACATTACTCGACTCCTACTGAACTTGTAGTGGCTTAGATTTGGACCATGGGACCAAGCAGGGGGATTGGTATGCTTCCAACAGGGCTTACTCAGAAGGCAGGAGATGCTGAGAAGGCAAGGTTACACGTGTACTGTACACTTTCTTTTTTTTAACCTTTTTCCAAGCAGGCAGCCGGAAAATTCTGTCTTTACATCCTTACTCCCTTTCTGCTGCGTTCGGCTCCCTGCTGTCAGGAACCACCCTGCTATGTGTGCTTACAGCACACCTGCATGTTTAATGCTAGCATGTGTTCGTGCTCTTTCATGGTACATGAATGTATTCTCTCTGTGTCAGAGATGGCACTCTCTTAAGCTGCTCCCTCCTCTCCCTCTCAGCATCTCTGGCTTGCATCTTTCAGTGGATGCATTATTCTTTTATTCCTGAGCTCGAGGTCATTGTATTGTGTCGGAGAGTGGAGGTAGCAAACCTGCACACCATGGACCCTCCGCCGTGTAAGTTGCCATGTAAGTTGGTTTGAATTTCATTTCTTCTTTGTTTAGTTACCCCCCCCGAAAAAAAGATCTTAGTGGCAGGGGCTCATTTTCCCCACAACCCTCTTTCAGTCTTCAGGCTGTCAGTGGTGTGTTGAGAGGAAGGCACTGGGCGAGCACGCAGACATCTGCGTGATGGTGAATCCTAAACAGGCTAAAACGTTTCTTTATCTGGAAAAAAATATCCTTCCGGCCTGATCAGGCACAGTACGCATGTACGCACACGCACATCCAAACAAAAGCTTCAATCGATGACTAAAAGCAAGAGGCCATTGTGAGTTGCATGATGCACTTAGTCCTCACACTGGCTTCACTGTTTCTTTTCAGCAGAGAGCCTCATCTTCAGGTTTGGAGTATCTTTTCAAGGCTTTGTTTGGATGGGTGGTCTGACGTCCAAAGGGTAGAAAGGAAGACAGATTATTGGGGTCTCACATGGCAGTCCCCGGATTTCTCTCCTCAGATTTTCTGGTACTTGAGCGAACACACAACCCTGTATCAAGATGGCCCGTTGGGCTTGCCTGCATCATCCATGTATATGATAGAAAGAAGGGGTGAGATCTCAGGGTTACCTAGCTCAGGATACAGTGCTGCTTTCTGAGAGTACTTCGGGACACGAGATTAAGATCAGATGAATACAGGCTCATCTGGTTTACCAGTAGCAGGTTGTATACAAAACAGTCTTCTTCTTCTTCTTCTTCTTCTTTTGGCCCCGGTCCCTGTCTTTCAGGCAGCGCCACAGTGGATTTTAAGGTTTCTATTGGTACTGTGTATTGTGGCCTCAACCCATCCGGTACTGTCTTCCTTTTATACCATAGGATGGGTTACATGCAGAGGACAAATGTAATTATTGAATATAATGGCCAGATAAAGTGACTTTCCTTTCCTTCCTTGTTTTTAAGATTCTGAGTGTGTGTGACTATTTGAACACGTGTAGTCTTTGGTTTCTCTTCCCAGTAACATAAATCTGTGGGTCGATGACTAATATTGACTAATGATGATTAAATCTTTCTGCTGCCCTTTGCATCCAGCATGTAAACCCAAGCCCCATTGGTCCCCTGACAGCCCAAGTAACAACATTTACCCAACCTTCGTCACTCTGTTAGACAGAAGACATCAAATACAGAACAAATTACCATGAGATCAGCGCGGATGTTCTCTGTATTTGCATGGTTTGATCGCCGCACACAGCTTTAGCTCTGATATTCATGACATGTCCTGTTTTTCATCATTCAGCAGCCGCATGGCTTCCTAAAAAGTAACAATTTGAACCCTTGTAATAGGTCTCACATTATCTCCTGGAGCTAGATGAAGGCAAATTGCCTAACACGGGCTGTGTCTCTTTCCAAATATAGAATGTGGGCTATACACAAGTGAGCAGATAACTCAAGACCAAGTGTATTTATTCATTGCACAGAGAGTGGAGGGAGCGGGCTGAGATAGGGAGGAACCTCTGTCAGGGCTGATAATGATAAGTCATTACAATGCAAAGTTCAAAGATTGTTTAAAACCTGCAGAAATGACACATAAGGCATGGTTCCCAAAGGGCAATTTAGTGGAACACAATCATAACGGTGCCAAACAGTGCGTGCCACAATGAATATTTGATTCTTCGCTGAGCCTTGACATTAGGAGGAATTGCTCTGATGGTAATTACTGGTGTGAAAGGAAGATTTCTCAATCTGTAGGGTGCAAGTGTTGCACACACACACACACCTAGACTGAAGTGTAATATGTTGGATTAATTTGAGTTTTACTCCTACGCTTTCCCTGCATCCTAGCATGAGATGGATCGGCAATTCCATGTGTATGGGTTAAGTGTTGACAATGCTTAAATCCTGAAGAGGAAGAAGCTTTATTCAGTTGCCATTGTGAATGCACACAATGAAATGTGTTCTCCATATTCAACTCATTCTACTATACAGAAGGTGTGGGGCTTTGGTAGCTCAGCAGTAGAGTGTGCATGCTCCTGGAACTGATGAGACAGAGGCAGTGGGTTCAAACCCACCAGGAAGAGGAGCTGGCCTTTATACCCCAAGCTCCATCTAAGTCCATGTCCACCTCTCCTACAACATGGGGACTAGTATGGACCTATCTCATTGTTTAGCAGCAGTGACTTGCTGCAGCACTTGCTGGGGAGCGAGTCTTAATTCTTTATTCCTATTGCCTTGCTCAGAGGCACAGGCAGGAGTATTAACCCGAGCATGCATGTCTTTTCGATGGTGGGAGGAAACCCCTCCATGCTCAGGGAGAACAGGCAAACTCCACACAGAAAGGACCTGAGACAGGATTCAATCCCAGGTACCTTCTTGCTATGAGGCATTAGTGCTGGAATGGTGAGCGGAGAATGGAAGGAACGTAGGATAAATATCAAAATATCAGAAATGTGTTTGTCTTGGTACAGGAGTGCCAAAATGGACATCGTGTGTTTGACCCCTGCATCATATTCACTGTTCTCAGCTCTGCCCTCGAGCCGCCGGCTCATGGAGCACATGGCATGACCTCAGTAATCCCTTTTCTGGAGCATGTATTTCCTGACATAAGAGGCCTCCTCAGCTGTGCTGGCTGAAGCTCATCCTCAGAAAGCCACCACCTGTTGCTACACTGCAGCATGAGGACAAAGAGAGCAGGAGGGGCCGAGAGGAGCGGTGGCGGCTTCACAATGTGTGTGTGTCATATTTTGAGGGATGTATCTTTATACAGATAGCTGGCATAACACTGCTGTGACTCACTGATTCTAGCCGCTGTCTACCAGCGCTGCACGCCGATTGAAGGAGCTGTTAGCCACGGCTGGCCCAAATTGACTTTTGGACTTCTTGGGTTTCTTGTTGCTGCTGAATTCAGCAGTCTTCAACTCCCCCGCCAGCATCTCTCTCCCTCTCTCTCTCTCTCTCTCTCTGTCTGTCTGTCTGCCTTTCTGTCTATCTCTCTCTCTCTCCCTCCCTCCCTCCACAGATAAAATATTGATAAGAGGTCCTAGCCCTCTTTTCTTTTATCCACTTCCCTCCGCTCTGTGTTTGATGTGAGGCAGCCAGTAATATTCTAACATGGATGATTACAGACCCATACACGTTGAAAGGCAATGTCACTAACTCACGTTTGACCAAATACATACATATATATACACACACACACACCCCTCTGAGGCTGGGGGGGGTGTATTTCTGGACACACATTCTCTCAGAAAGCTGCGTGATTAGACAAGAATAGCCAAACAGCTGTATGGAAGCCTCACTAGCCATTACCCAGCATTAGCCTTGAGAACATAGCTATTTGTTAAGGAGCATCTCCGTAGGTTGAGCATCTAGTAACTGGAAGATTGGTGGTTCAATCCCCGGCCCCTGCAGAAAGTTTGTTAAGGTGTCCTTGAGCAAGACATTGACCCCCCTAACTGCTCCCTGGGTTCTGCAGCTGCTCATTGCTCCTATCCAACAGGATGGGTTCAATACAGAGAACACATTTCATTGTATGCATGTACAATGAAAATAAATAAAGTCTCTTCTTCTTCTATGATAGGAAGTTTCAGTTGATTTCATCTGACCCACATTTACCGTGCACCTGAAAGTGCAGGTGGAGCACAGATAAGGTGGAATTAAAGATTTTCTAATACATCCACGTCAACACACTTGATAGAAAGTCAACTCGGAATTGATCAACTTCTCTATTGGTGCTGAAAGTTCCATGGTTTCCTTTAAAAGTCTGTTTGTAAGGTCCTCCATTAAGAGGCAGACAGGCAGACAACAGCATTATCAGTGTTGGCTACTTGTTTATAATCAAGCAGGTGTCTTGGATGGTAATGAATTCTTCTCTAGCAGCGCCTCATGTGCACCATTACTCTTATCCCTCAGACCATGGCGTGCTAATTAACATTTATAGAATACAATTTGTTGTCCCAGTGTCTGTGAGAGAGATACAAGGGAGGAAGCAGCAGCTCTGTGATTTGATAGAGCAAGTTGATGGGGATGAAGAGGCACAAGCTGCAGTGTAGTACAGGGAGTGTTAAAATAGACAACACATGACAGAATAGTAATTGAAACTGTTAGGCAGGACATACAAGTAGAAAATGAGAAAGGGGCCATGGTAGCCCCGCGGTACAGTGTATGCCCCCAACCATGGCATCGTAGATTTGATCCAACTGCAGAGGTTCAGGAAGGGCATCCGGCCTTAATCCACCAGGCTCCATTTAGGTCCATATGCACTCCCACAACATGGGAACTAACTGTCTAGCCATCCACTGTCAACTGCTTATTCACAGTCAGGTCACAGGGTCATGCTGGAGGCTATCCCAGTGCTCATTGTGCAAAAGAGGGGGAAACACCCTCGACAACTCACCATTCCATCACAGGGCTTGAGCAGTTAGGGGTTCAGTGTCTTTCTCAAGGACACTTCAACATGTTTTCTGCAGGGACCAGGGATCTAACCATCAATCTTCTGATGGCCACATGGCCACCCTGCTTCCTGGGCTATGCCACACTTAACTAATTGGACTAATCATGACACATAAAAATGGACCTCTCAGGATGAGAAAGCCAAGTGATTCTCTGATAAGGGCTGGCACTTCCCTCGCAGATGAGATATAGAACCTGTGGAGTTTAAGCAGTGTCAGTTGCATCAAGTTATAGTTAATCTAATCTTTTCATTCTGAAATGTGTAATGACTAGTTCAGGACTAGGAGTGAGTATATCAGAGAGACAGCTCAGCTTGGAGGGTTTGGAGACAAAGCCAGAGAGGCCAGACTGAGATGGTCTGGACATGTGTGGAGGAGAGATGCTGGTATACTGGGAGAAAGATGCTGAATATGGAGCTGCCAGGCTAGAGGAGAAGAGGAAGACCAAAGAGGAGGTTTATGATGTGGTGAGGGAGGACATGCAGGTGGCTGGTGTGACAGAGGAAGATGCAGAGGACTGGAAGAGATGGAGATGGATGATCCATTGTGACTGCTAATGGGAGCAGCAAAAAGTAGTAGTAGCAGCAGTGATGCAATAGCCAGTTCATCAATATGAAGTCCTCTTCCGCAAAAAAACTTTTAAATCTATGTCAGACTGAGAATTAGAAGAAAACAAATGGATACCACCTTAAAAGCATGTCGTATTATTGGTGATAGTTGACCTTATGGTAAATGGTGGAGCTCTTAGAGAAGCCATCTTTTTTTAACTTACCACTCTATGCATCATTGGACAGAGTAAGTTGGGCCATCCACATAAATCATACAGATAACTCAGAGACATTCCCCAGGGTTTACTTATCTGCAGGACGTTTTGTCAGAGCAGGGTTTAGTTTTAAAAGCCAGGGAGGTC
>OMLC01036213.1:0-14479 GCA_900302585.1 Regalecus glesne
AATTTCTTTTTTGAAAATGCTGGTATTTAATAATGGCTATTGTTAATTTTGGCCACATCACAGGTGGAGCGTGGGGTGTCTTACCTGTGTGAGGGACTTGAAAAAGTCAACAAGCAGAGACAGTCCAAGAACTGCTACCTGCTGCGTGCCCTAGCTCTCCAGACCTGTAGTTCCTATCTGAGTCTGGACACAGCCAAACTGCCACGAAACCTCCGCAACTGTATCACCCAGCATGGTTAGCATAAATTATGTTGTCGTTTTCCTTCTTGAAGAATGGTTGTCTATTGTGTTGTCCGCAAATTAGATTTAAAAAAAAATAAATTTTAGGAAAAATCAGCCCATTGATAGAGGCATACCTGTATTTGGATAGGTCAAAAATAGTTTGGTTTAATTTGATTTCCAAAATAAGACATTTAAATTTAATTAGTTATTTATGTTTAATTCTAATCTGATGAGTTTGTGGTTATTCTGTTTTGGGATTATAATTTACCAATTTATTGCTGAGGATTCTGACTACACGTAACTAATATAATGAGCTGTGCTTTTTGAACACATTTCAGCCCCAAGTAGCCCAGATACTGCCCTTTATGAGAGCCTGAAGCTTCTCTGCAGCTTGCTGGTTACCTTTGTTGGGAGTGGCCTGTATGGGACTTTAAGCAGTAATTCAGACACATGCTTCATCGACCAAGGTAGGTTTCTCTCTCACTCACTCACACACACACACACACACACAAGTGTGTGTTGTTAATGAAAATCTGCCTTTATATTTTCACTTCTAGTTTTGGTCCTGTCTCTTTATTTTCCTTTATCTTCATCCTCTAACTTGAGAGTAGGTGATAATGTGGTGCTGAAGTGGCAGCTGCTATCAGAGCTACTAAGCTGTTCTCTGAAGCTGGTGGCTATAAGGAGCAGTACAGGGGCTGTCCAGAATGCCAGATTCCAGTGCCTGGAAGCTCTTAAGCTAGCCATTAAACTCCAAGCAGTCAGCCGGTGGGTACAGAGATAAGGATTTTAGTATCTTTGTACAGTATTATGTGGTACAGGAATTGCTAAATTCCAACATTTGCTGAACCAGGTTGCAGCACATATGACGGGATCTTGTCACTTTACACTGGTGTTTCACTGATGTTCTAAATTTATGCACCATGCTATAACCATAACTGGCCATTTTTTTGTATTTAGTCCCAATATTTGTTGATGACCTTGCATAAATGGAATTTAGAAATGAGCGGTTTAGGTGTGGAATCATGTTTCTCATATTGACTCAATCTAAAAATGTCCAGGAAAGAATACTTCTTAATACATCTTTGTTGTACAACTGAAATCTCATTAATTTGGTGTATCATAATGTTTATGAGTTATAAAGTAAGCAGATGTTGGTCCTTCAACATGTTGATCAGCAAAAATAATTCTGCACCATTTCTTGTCTTACTGACATTGTTCTTACTAAACCTAAACTTTTTCAGCATTTCAGTCCATATGACAAAACGTTGTTTTTTTTGCCCCTCAGTTTCACTTGATCAGGTGTGTTATTATTTCAATCTCATGTTGTTTGAGATTTTGTTAAACTGGATTTTTGAGCATATTTTTTATTGTTTAGATGTGCCGAATTGCTGGTGGTGAAGGCAGACCTGGAACTGATGAAGGGGGAGACTAAAGAAAGTCAATTTGATTTGGACAATGTCAGGAATCTTCTAGAATTTTGCACAGGTAAATTGGTCAATTGAAATATTTCTATATAGTGCTTTGCTGGTCTTGCTACCACTTGAAGGCATTGTCAGTCAGGACTGCCTATTGAAATTTTACTTAAAAGATATTTTCCTTGAACTTGTTTTCCCTGAAGACTAGTAGTGCAACCATTCACCGACTGATAAGAAAGCCATTGCTTAGACTTAAGAATTAGTTATGTAAGTACCTTCATCTAAAGTCTTCACTTGGGATAAGGTCAAAATCAGAGTAAACATCAGTGTTGGTAACCAGTTGGGACCATGCACAGTGAAGCAAACAGTTGACCGTCTCAATCGGCATTGTAATTTGTAATCATTACATTCAAATATTATATCAGGGGGTCTGCGGTAGCTCGGTGTTTAGCATGCTCACTTCGGGAATTGACGAGCCAGAGGCAGTGGGTTCAAATTCACAGTGGGGTGTCAGGAAGGGCATACAGCCTTAATCCCCCAAGCTCCATCTAAGTCCATTTCTACCCCCACAGCATGAAGATTAATCTTCACCCATAAAACTGGCCTCTCACATTCAGTATTATATGATTGCTGTGTCAATCGGCACAGCAAAAAGTGCAAGAGTTAATTTTCAACTATAATGAGGGGACATGGCTTGAAAGAGGCAGGGACTTCCTTTGAAAGTTTTCATGGAAAGATGTCGGAGATGAATTTGAAACTCCCCATCAAACTTGGACAATTTACAAAAATCTGTTAAGGTTCACTTCCAATGGGCATTTTATTAATGCTAATCTCTCCTCTCGCCCTTTTCAATTCTTCATTTGTTATAAAAGCTGGTTAACTTATTCACTTGATCACCATTTGAATTTTCATTCACTGTTTAAATTATGGATGCTGACATGAAATACAGTGAATACAATTGGCAGAGCTTGCAATAGCATGTTCTATGCCACTGCATATTCAGACTGGACGGCAAGTAGGAATTCTAATCACAGAAAGTTGTATCGGTTAATCTGAACACATTTATTCAAAGAAGTGTTTCATCAGTCATCCAAGTGACCTCTTTAGTCTCAGCTGATTACAAGTATCCCCATCCTTATGGGAGGCATATATGAGGATGGGGATACCTGTAGTCTTTCGAGACTTGAATGAGTAATGCCATGTTTCTTGATCAATTTTGTGTGCTGATGAATTAATTCAAATTTGTGATTTCCTTACCTGGAATATTGAGCATAATGCACAGGAACTACTACAACATTAGCACAGGAATGCCAAAGCTGTAGGGTTCTGCAGTAATCTGCAAAGAACAATAAATAAATTCAAAAACAAGCAAGGAAAATGATGACATGCTCACTTGATGACTATTGCTGCCACAATTGAGTTTTGACAGTGGGAGGTATTGGAAGAGCCAATTTACCATAGACTGATAACAAACCCAAGTTTTAGAAAAATCCTATTAATGGAACCATATAAACCTTCAAATGAAAATATTGATTCAGACATTACTCTGTAATCGGGATATTGGTTTCCATGTAACTGCTCAATGAGGTCCAATAAAAATGTGGTTCTTCCCTCTTTTTTTCTAGATTTTTCTCATCAGGAGCAGAAGGCAGAAATTAAAATCAAACCAAGGAGAGGTCGTCCAGCACAGAAGCCAAAGTCTCCCCTTCTTAGCCCAGAGGATGACTGTAAAGGCTTACTGAGCACTAGGTGGTTTTTTAAGGAACCTGTAGAGAGGGACCAGACCACCTCCCCTCCTCTCAAACCTAAGCCTTTTCTCTGGTTATCCTCCCTGGCCCATGAAACTGACTGCAAGTGTCCTTGTTGCTCTGAGCCTAATCTGGGCTTCATCACTACCTACTGGGCTGCTACACAAGCTAATCTGTCCATCCAGCTGTGTCCCACTGAAATCAGAGTTGGCTGGAAACTTTACCAGATTGCACTAAACCGTTGTAAAGGTGTCACAGCCAAACTGGAAGTAAAACTGGCTAAATTGTTCCCTCACTGTGGCCTTGCAAATGTCTCCACCAAGTCTTCCCTGATGCAGGATTTAGTTGGCCGTGTGTATCTGCACATGGCCCTGTCTAGTCTAGAACCAAGGGTTGACAAATTCAAGGGTTTATGGAATATCCTGGAGACTGGTTTGGCTCTTGTGGATTCCATACCCTCTCCGACGATGAATCCCTTGAAAGCAGACCTAATGGCAACCAAAGCTATTGCATCATTGCTTGCCCTCACTTCCCAAAGGAACTGCACCCCAGAAGAACTCTTTTCCAGTGCATGGATCTGGAACCCGCCTAAAAGGGTCAAAGAGCAGGAGTCAAAAGCCAAAACAGTTCCTCCCCCATGCTCATTAAAGAAGATCAAAGACCCAGTCATCACTGTCAAAGACCCAGCCCATCCCAATAAGAGAAAAGAAGCTAAGAAAGTTAGGACTGTGGTTCCCAAGATCAAACCAACAAGCTCATCCTTCAAAGCAAAGAGTGTATTCCCCATGACACCAGTGATGGTAAAACCATACAAATCCAAGTTTTCTGATTGGGAACTTGGCTGTTTTGACTTTGACACAGAAGTACCTACTGTGGCCTGTACTCCAGTTCAAAGGGCAAGAGGCCCTTCAGGAGTCCTGAAATGTGCAGAAAATAGTGGCCGCAGGGGGCGATTCCAGGTACACCAGGATCTGTCTCCGGATCAGGACAAAGTTAGACCTGTGCCTGCCGCTCCCAAACGCACAAAGAAGCCCCTTTTTAAGGTATACAAGATAGTCAAGTTAGATTAAAGCATTTACTATTTGAAAAGGCCCTCTAAATATATGTTTGTGTCTAATTTGTATAAAGCAAAAAAAAATTGGATTTGCACTGAGTTGTATCTCTTGTTGCAGGTGGAGTTTAGTGATGAGAGTGACTCTGAGGCTTGCCCCCAAGCAAAGCTCAAAGAAAATTTGGACATTTCAAATAAACGTGTTGTTGCCACAAGGGCCACTCGCAACCTCAAAACTGCCCCAGAGGCAGCCATAGGGAAGGCCCCTCCAAAGAACCGGGTCAGGGTTAAGAAAAGCACTACTCCCTCTCGGCCTGTATTCTCTGAGGATGAGGGTCCTGCTCCAGTAAGAAGAGGTAGATCCGGTGTGCAGCTGGCTAGAACAAATTCAGTTTCAGGAGAAGAGGTGGAGAAAATGAGGACCATCACAGAGGAAATGGATGGATTTTTAGACCTAAGCATCGAGCAGCTGAGGACATCAGAGGCTGACAATGGGGAGAATACTACCTTAAGTAAGGATTTTGATGCATTTGTCTTGTCCACAAAAATACAGAAACAATCTTTCTTTTAACTTGTTATAGCTACGACTTTAAAATGTGTAATCCATGTTGAAATTTGGGGAATATGGGGTGGTATAACTCAGTGGGTAGAGCGGTCTTTTAGCAATCGGAAGGTTACAGGTTCGATCCCTGGTCCTGCAGAAAAAAGTGTGTCGAGGTGTCCTTGAGCAAGACACTGAACCCCTAACTGCTCCCCTAGCACCATATGTTGGCAGCTCACTGCTCCTATACAATAGAATGGGTTAAAATGCAGAGAAATCCAAATTACCCCTTGTGGGACTGATAAGGGAATCTATTTGAAAATTCCGCTTTAAAACTAAAAATGCTGTTAAAATTGTAGTGAATTTAAAAGTGATCTCATTTGGAATATCTATTGGGGAAAATATCCCATTATGTTGATATAAAGGTATAAAATCTGCAGATCATTGCTTTTAATCATGAATAAGAATTAACACTATTTTTTAAATTGTGATCATTATATGATAATTACATGGTCATTATCATGGCAAAAATGAGTTCCTAAATGGACCTCATTTTTGCCATAACTGTACACCTATGTTTATTTTATTTTTTCGTTAGTATTGATACAGCTACCCTTATGTGATTTCCAACTCCCTGGACTGTTTAGACACAGGTTTAGGGGTCTTGCGAAGAGATCTGTGTGGTGGTCATCCAAGAGAAGTTCTACAAGCCCACCTTGCTCCTTTAGACACCTGGCCAGGTGAGTTCTATAAAGTGGGACATGTTACTGCATTGGTACACTTAAATGTCTGAAGTATGGTAGAAAAGGGGTTTTGACAGCAAAGCAGCTATGCAGACCTAAATTTCAGCTGTTTTCTGTATCTGCAAGGCTCTATGAAATGCAAATGTTGATGAGTTGTGTGGGGAATCATGAAATCCTGTAGTGTCATGTCAACATGAAATCTTAAGGATAGCTTGACCAACGGAGCTGACGACACGGCACATCACAAAAGTGGAGCTGTACCCATGTATTTTTGTTGCTTATATATGTTATTTGATTTTATAATTGTGACACTGCCTTCTTGAGTACATCAGTGTCAATATTATGCTTGTTCACAAATATAACTTCTAAGCATCAATTGAGTTTAACAGTATATCACCTTGACCAAATGTTGTTATACATTAAAAACATTAATATTTTTGGCCATTTTTCTAATGGGTCATTATTCTTGTTCCTCAACAACATAGGACAGAAATAGAGATTCGGGTGTAGTCTCTTCAATATGTACTGGGCTCTCAACTGTAGCTTATCACCTATCTGTGGTTCATCTTTGGTTCTTATTTCCAGGTAGCCTTTCTATGGAAGCTGTTCAGTCTCTGCTGCACTCTGCCTGGTTGACAATTCAGCACTTCCCACCTCCCAACCTCTATTCCACCCTCTGTGCGCTTCTGGCCTTGAGTACAGGTCAACAGGACCCCATAACCACTGCAATGCTTCATACCGAATCTGTGGGCGTCACCAGCCGCCATCATATGAGTAGACATCTTGCCAGCCAACTTAGGTAAGCATCTTTCCATCTCTGTTTTTCTCCCAACAATAACCCTCTTTACATCTGAACATTTTATGGAAAACTCACATTATTCACTCCTGACTAGATCCTCGATTGTGTTGTATTAACTCTCAAATGTACATCACTTTGGATAAAAGTGTTTGCTAAATGAAATTGTAACATTGTAATTTTTACCTCATCACTTTTTCATGGCACTCCTAATAGGAAGCTAAAGAAAAATTCCAATGAGTTGTCAGAGAGAATGGGATCCTTGAGTTTAGATGAGCTCTCGGCCCAGTCTGGAACCCCTCTTGAAAAGAGACTATCACAGTTGGAGACCATCTTCTCCTTTGTTTCTGCCGATTCCTCCACCTTCCCTAAGCAGCACCACCAGGAGTTTATGCAACAAATTAATGACCTTCCTTCAGGTAAAATATTGCCTTTTTTATCTCAACAAGGTATTTGGTTGAATGATACATGTGATTGGTTTCTTTTACAAATTCTGTTGCAAGACATTATTTAACTTGATCAAGTTGACACCTCTAGAAAGTTAGAAGTCATACACTATTTATGGATGTTTCAGTTGATACCCAATTTGAAATGACCATTAACAAAGAAACCAACCTTTGCTAATAATTTTTAGGTTATCCCTTATCACTTTTAGCTCATTACAGCTGGCAATGTGAGTTTTATTCTTTGTCCAGTCTAAGGTTAACTGTCTCATTAATTGTTGACTATAACCAGAAAGCTTAATCCTTGCGTCAACAGTGCCTCCAGAGTAAAGTAAGGGTTAAATCCTGGATTACATTGAGGTTGTGTACAATTTTTTTATTTATTCCCCCAAACAGCCCCTGGCACACAGACACACATATATATATATTCTTATTCTCATTATTTTATACTTTTTTTACAGGGATGATTGTGTGTGTGCTATCTGTGCTTGGAATTAAACCTGGTGAGATTGGAGACACCATCCTACTGTCCCGCCTTGAGAAGGGATCTGCTCCGGTCACTGTTCAAATCCCTACCTCCCAACAACAGGTGAGACAGATTTACAAAGTTTCACACTGAGACAGTGTTGTAGAATACATCATATCAAAAGGAGAAATTGTCAAGTTATGGTGGAAATAGTAATTTTCCTGTCTTTTGAAAATGACCTAACTCAAAAAATAAATCCTAATTCTTGTAAATATCTGAGCCCTCAGCATTTAAATCAAGATGGTGCAGTAGTACTGATAAAAAAAAGAAATAATAAGCAAGTGATCATTTTTGTTAACCCCCCCATTGACAACCTGTCCCTTTTTTCTCCCCTTGTACTGTGAAGCACCCCATTAGCTGGCTGGTTCAGGAGATGGACAGTATCCTGACTGAACAGAAGGTTGTGAGCTCTGTCTCTGAGAAGGCTAAATGGTGGGAAGGGCGCAGGGCACTCGACACACGTGTTGAAGTAAGTGAAAATAAAATAAAGAAATACATCTCTCTCCTACCTCAGCGTACAATGTAAAATCTTTAGAAAACTGAAGACTTGCAAGTTGGGTTTTAATCTTCCTCATCCATTAACACTTCCATCTTTCTTTTCAGCAACTGCTGGAAGAAATGGAGGGTTTGCTGGGCTGCTGGCGGGGTTTTCTTCTCCCACTGACATCAGATCCCGAACTTTCCATCCAGGCCAAAAATGTATACGAAGCCTTTTCTGCCTTGGGAGTAATAGCTAGCGAGGATATGTTGAAGGTGAGTATTGCCCACTTTGCTCATAGGATTTTTACTTGCACCATATAACATCAACCTTCGCAACACCTTGTTTCCCATGTTGTCTTCCTGTGGGGTACATCCCTGGACACTCTGAAGTTGACTTAACTTAATTCACTTTATTTTTATTGTGTAAGCACAATGAAATTTCACTTTTCTCTCTCCAATGGCGCATACAGAGTATAAAAAGACAGAAGACGAGAAATATAAAATATCAGCAATGTAAAAGTACAATGGAAAAACGATATAAAGTACAGTTGGTGATAAAATACAATCTGAGGTGAAAAAAATCATTTAGGGTGTTGTGGACTGATGGAGTGGCTTAAATTAACATGTGATATATAATGCGAATGTTGCACATAACCAACAGTGGTAGCACTTCCATCTCATCATACTGAAGAGATGTCGAAGTCATTAGCATCACAGCTTTTGGAAAGAAAACTTTTTCTGACTATTTGTTCATGTCCAGATTGATTTGAAGCATCTACCTGATGGGAGGAGCTAAAACAGATGGTGTCCAGGTTGTGTAATTTCTTTTGACGTTCTTACCCCTCTTCACACAGTGAATGCTGTGTGTTGTTCTAATGATGGCAGCTGAATACCACCAATGTCCTGTGCTGTTTTCACTACATGCTTGAGAGCTTTTTTGTAGGCTGTGGTGGATCTATAAAAGTTGACAAGTAGCTTTTGTGGGAGGTTGGCTCTCCTTAGCCTCCTCAGAAAATAAATGCATTGTTGTACCCAAACATAACTGGTGAGCTGTTGTCAGAAGAGGTCCCCTGTGATCTTCTAGGAACTTGAATTTGAGGATTCCACAGCCTCTGTTTGATGTGGATAGCACTGTGTGTGTGGTCTTCTTGGAGGTCCTAAAGTCCACAACAATCCCCTTGGATTTTTTTTATGTTTAAGATTGTGTTTTTGTTGGCACGCCACATAGTCGTGTTCCCTTTATGCAGCTTCATTGTTCTCTGATTTCAACTTTATGATTGCCACATCATCAGCCCACTTGACTATAGTGTTTGAGTTATGGATGGGTTGAAAGTCATCTTTTAACAATGCATAAAGGTGAGGGCTAAGTACAACCGTGGGGGATGCCAATGCTCAGGAGGATGGTGGGGATGTCTGCTGGCCCCTTTTTACTGTCCAGTGGCAGTTAGTGAGGAAGTCCAGTATCCAATTGCATATGAAGAGAGTTATTCCTAGTTGTTGGAGTTTGTCAACCAGGTTCTTTGGTATGATAGTGTTAAACGCTGAGCTGTGATCAGCAAAGAGTGTCTTGATATAGTTGTTGGGTCTTTCCAGGGGAAAGATTGCTTTATTTAGAGCCATGGAGTTGGCATCCTCACTGGATCGATTTGCCCGGCAGGCAAATTAGTGTTGGTCTAGGTCAGTTTGGACAGTCTCTTTGATGTGGTTGAGTACCAGTCATCCAAAGTTGTCTTGAGCATGCATCAAGAGAAGTCATTCAAAGTATTCTGAAATGACAGGGCTGAGAGCAACTGGCCAATAGTCATTTGGACAGGTTACCATAGTTTTTTTGGGGGGTGGGCATGATAGTGCTGGATTTGAGGCAAGTAGGGGCTGTGCATAAGGATAGGGAAAGGTTGAAAATTTGTGTGAATGCCTCTGCTAGCCAGTCAGAGCAAACTTGGAATACACGCCCTTGTACACCATCCGCCCTACTGGTTCCCATGTGTTGATGCTGCTGAGGGATTGCTGGTAGTGTGTATAACAAGGGTCTATGGGTCTCCCAACAGTTTGAAACTGACTGGAGGTTGGTTATTGTTTTTGTCAAACCAAGATGAATAAAAGGTCCATTTTACGTGACACAATTAGTCCCCACATAGTGGGGGTGGACATGGACATCAATGGAGCTTAGGGAGATTAAGGCTGGATGCCCCTCCTGAAACCCCATCGTGGATTTGAACCCACTACCTCTGACTCATCAGTTCCCAAGTTGTCCTTACTCCACTGACTGAGCTACTGTGGCCCCCTATAAAGCAAAGATAAATAACCAAGGAAAAATATTAAGGGTACTATTAATAATAACTCTGACCTGTGTTTCAGGTTGTGCTGTCTGCATCTCCTTCACTCTCTAAAGAAGAACTTCAGGAGTTTTCTATGGGCATTTTTCCAGAAAGGGAGTGTGTGTGTGATGCCCTTCTGATGGCTGTGTCTCAGCTGTCCAACAGAAAGGAACCCCAGGGTCATGTGGTTCTCATCCTAGACAAGGTCTGTCTCTTTAAATCTGTCATCATCTGCAATTCTACGAAGGCTATTCAGGACAAATGATAAACTAGTCCGAGAATCTAGAGCCCAACACTATCTGACCAATATTGAAGTAGGATTTGTCTTATGCTAAAATTCTATCCATTCTCTATTCAGTATCTTCAGAAGCTGCCATGGGAGAGTATCTCTTGCTTAAGGCCCCGTTCTGTTACTCGCATGCCCTCTCTCCACTCATTATTGGGACATTGCGTTCGAAAAGAGGTGGGTTGTCACATCTCTTGCATACCTTTTTCTAGACATTGTTATTTAGATATTTCTGTTTCATAATTCAATAATGAAAATATTTATAATCTCCCCTCAGTCTGATCCTCACTGCATCCTGAAGCAAGGTTTGGATACCAAGCAAGTGTACTATGTACTTAACCCTGATGGTAATTTAGGAGACACACAAGAACAATTCAAAGAATGGTTTAGCAGGTGAGGTAGCTCCTAGTATCATAACTAAAGAGGAGCACTTGATTTTCTTTGTGCTTTTAACAGTTGTGGATTTCTCACGTTGATAAGCCTTTTTTCTAAAATGTTTGATCGGAATTTGTTTCCATTTTAAGTAAGCCAGAATGGCAAGGTGTGTGTGGCGTCGCCCCTAATTCTGGTCACCTGCAAGAAGCTGTGGCAACCAAAGATCTCTACATGTGAGTTTGGGGCGGGCTTAAATATCTCACTGGGTAAAAAGAGTGGTTCACAATAATAGAAGACATGTAATGTTTATGTTAATCTGATTTTCCACAATTTGCATCAAAAATACAAAGTGAGAGAAGGCAAATAATGGAAATGTGTTTCAGAATCTTTACTTGTATCACTATATAGAATAGAGTTCGTTTTTTTTGTTGCAAGTCTTCTGAAATACATGTTTTTGACATTTTGAAGCTTGAGAATAAAAACCTACTTGCAGCAGGGATGTCCATCAATAATTGAATCAAGGTTGTTCATCTGGTTATCACATCACTTGAGATGAGAGAAAAATAGAACAATCATTTACCAGATACCAAAATGCATTCGAGACCTGAAGATGTGCACACAGTATTTTTAAAGAAAAGTCCACTTTTTGCAAACAATGTACATTTTGTTTGTTTATCCTTGGAGTTGATGCATGTTTGTTGTTTTGCGGTTTGTTTTTCTCAAGTTTTCTTTCCAAGCCTGTCATTTCTGAAGTACTATCTGCAGTAACTGGTTAAATCTGCAATTTATATTTAATATATTTTATATCTTTTTAAAGATGTGAAAAGATATCTGATGTTGAATTATAGCTCTCTCATTATTACTGTTTCACTCATCAGATTTTTTTTATCACAAATTGAATTTCTTCTGCCAGTAAAGATTCTGGATTCAGTTTTTAAACTTATGTCTTTCCTTTGTCTCTTGTGCCTTTTTGATTCTGTAGTTATGTGGGTCATGGTGCGGGGGCACGGTTCCTGGATGGTCAGAAGGTCCTGAAACAGGAGATGAGAGCTGCCTCATTGCTTTTTGGCTGCAGCAGTGCTGCCCTGGCAGTGCATGGTGATCTGGAAGGAGAAGGAATCATCATCAACTATCTCATGGCAGGCTGGTAAATTGTCTTGCCCCAACATGTTCACAAAGTTTACTATGAATGCAGATTAATTTATCGCCATTCAATATGAATGAATTTAAATGGTGTTCCCATATCTCTATTGCCCTTTTGAAACACCTACTTAGGTTGTCAGAACATTCTTCATAACTCTGCCTTAAATTTCCTACACATGAGCTTTAAGCATCTATCAGAGCAATGTAAGCTTAAAATTACATCTGGTGTGGTCATACGTGGTCAAAGATTAAAAGTAAGCAAACATACATGAATTGCCTTCGCTGTCACCTGGTTTGTCTGTATTAAAAACATTACTATCTCCTCTTTGCCCCAGCCCCTTGGTTTTAGGAAATCTGTGGGATGTGACGGACCGAGACATGGACCGCTTCACTAAAGCTTTGCTTGAATCCTGGCTGTCTTCTGGACCTGGAGCTCCTCTTCTGAACTATATGGGTCCATCCCGTCATGCCACACACCTTAAATACCTCATTGGGGCTGCACCTGTGGTCTATGGTTTACCAATCCACCTGCAGCAAGATTTCTAGGGAATTCAACAATGTACACCAAGGAAGTAAATACATGCATTTTGTATTTACAAATACCAGAAGAAATATAATGCATAGCATAATGCTTGACTTCTTCCAGAGATCTATACTGCAGAGAAGTGGGACTTTAAATGCCTGTAAACTAATAGTGCAGTTCTGCGTTATTGAAATATGTTCTCATAAAATAGTTTTAAGTATAACTTGCTATAATTTCTGCGGTGTTAATTTTTTCTATTCATTCTCTTTAAATTGTTGATATTACACAATGTATCTTAAGTTAGGTTTTATCCTTGAGAAATGACACGTACCATGGGCTTGCAGTGTTTTATCCTTTCATTCCCTTTTAAATTGTCCTGGAGAAATGACAAATAACATTGGTGTGATATATGAACCTCTAACGGATACATCTAAAACCTGAAACGTGGTGGCTAGTTTTTCAACAAATATGCATTTTGTGTGTGTGTGTGTGTGCGCGCGCGTGTGTGTGAGATACTTGCTGAGTAATAATTGGTCGATTAAATTGGTATTGGTCTTGATGAATCATTGGTATTGTAAGGATGTACATTGTTATAATATCACACATGTGAATTGCCATAAAGTTTGCATTCTTTTCAGGTTATAATAGTGGTTGCCCTTGGCTCTTACAATGACATTTATCATATCCACTAAAAAGTTTATTCTTTCAGTTCTTACTCTGCAAATGTATACATCAAAACAAGGTTCATTGAGGAGTGGGTGCTATTACTTTTCTGAGGTGCGAGGCATTCATTGGAAAGCATTTTGAGTGTTACCAAGACTAGAGAAGTGCTATATACGAACAAGTTCACTTACAATTTAAGGGATCCAATGTCTTGTTTTTAATTTAAATAACAGCCATGTATGTATGTTATTGCACCTGTTGGCTGAAAATTGACCACCACACATTTGTTAAACTGTACAGGTTCCGTCTTTACATTACAAACACAATGCATATAAAAGTTTGGTTGCCTGTGCTCTCAGTCACTATGTAAGAATCTAAGGAAAATATCTCGTGTTGTGTTTGAGATATTGCTTTTGCAGCTGATCATGTGACCAATTCTCTAGCAGTGTGTAGGTAGTTCAGTCATTCCCAGAGATTGAGTCTGGACCAACACATGGTTCACAGGAGATTTATTTATTTGATCACTGAATAAATTTGCATAATTTATTGGATTCTGATATCTTATATCTGACACAACTACAACTGGATCAGAAGTTTAGTTGGAAACGTTTCGTCACTCACCAGGGGACTTCTTCAGTCTGAGCTGAAAACCAACAAAACTGGAAATATTGAGCATGCATCAAGATATATCCACCACATTCACGGTTTCAACCAAATATGGACTGAAAGCCTGAGTTGCAGTCCGTACACCAGAGTGGACTAAACGGTCCCTTTTACGCGGCGTGATTGGTTCTCATGTTGTGTTTGTGGAGGTCACAGAATTAGATGGGAGTTTGAGAGGTTGAGATTAAGGTTTGGATGCTCTTCCTGATCTACGGCGGCCCTGTAATGCAACATGCCTAGCAACCAGGGCATTACTTGGAGGTTTTCGGGTCGGGCTCGGGTGACTAATTAACATGTGTGTATGTGTATATATATATATATATATATATATATATATATATATATGTGTATGTATATATATATGTATGTATATATGTATGTGTGTATATATATATATATATATGTATGTATGTATATATATATGTATGTATGTATATATGTATGTATGTATATATGTATATATGTATGTATGTATGTATGTATCTATGTATATATTCATATATGTGTATATATATATATGTATATATGTATGTATGTATT
>OMLC01036215.1:0-14844 GCA_900302585.1 Regalecus glesne
TTGGTTAAAACAGCCAAATTAATTGTATTTGTAAAGCCTATTATCGCAAATTACAAATTTACCTCAGTGGGCTTTACAATAATACAACATCTTGTCATTAGATCCTCACATTGGATAAGGAACAACTCCCTTGATAAAAACCCTTAATAGGGAGAAAAGACATGACGAAACCCCAGAAAGAGCAATAGAGGAGGGATCTCTCTCCCAGGACACAAGCGTGCAATTGATGTTGTATATACAGAATAAAATTCAATTTATAGAATACAACACTGAGAAGATAACAGCATTATGATAGAATTACAAGATATATATTAATATTTATAATAATAATAATAATCTCCTTAAAGTGACAGTGCATATCAATTAACATCCATGTTGTAAATACACCAGATTTATTCACCAGCCCAATTTTCATCACATCAAGAATGTGTGAAGTGTCTTTGAGCACGACCCCAAATCCCCAACTGTTCAAGCCCTGAGATGTAATGGCAGTCCAAAGATTCAGCAAAGCTAATGGATTTGGGAAGATTATTCCAGAGATTTTTGGCTAAAACTGCAATGGCATGGTCACCCTTTGTTTTGAAGTTGGATTGCAAGATGGATAAAAGGCCAAGGTCTGAGGAATGGAGTGGTCAGGAAGTTGAATGAGGAGTGAGGAGATAAGAAATATATCTGGGGGCCAGATCATGTAGTGCTTTAAAAGTAATCATCAGGGCCTCTGGTGGCATAGGGAGTTAAGGCGAAGTTCAGCGCATCTCTGGATTATGCAGTTGGGTGTTCAAATTTAGGCTGTGCTGTTTCCAACAACAGCCGGATGTCCATAGTTAGTGGGACATAATTGGCTAAGCCTCACATGAGGATAAGGGTTAGGTTGGATAAAGGATTTTAGGTTTTCTAGTGTCCCTTTGTGGTTTATCCGGGCACTCGCGGTTAATCTGCTTCGTTCTCCAATGGCCAAACACTGTGCTTTCCCCGCGAGACCGTAATTTATGAAATAGTGAGGGCTAGTCGTCACGTGACTTGGAGGAGACACATGCTACAGCTTCTTCCTTCCTGTCAACACTCTAGAAGGGTATCAAAGTAACAGAGCAATAGGCAACTTGGGTAATTCGGGTGGGAAAAAGGGGATTTTTTTTAAGTCAACAACAAGATCTTGTAGGTTAGTCTGAATTTTACCGGAAGCCAACTGAGAGATGAAATAACAAGGTAATGTACGGCTAGTTCTAGTGAGTAATCAAAAAGCTGCGTTTTGAATCAACTGCATGATATAAGGTGGCTTGATTGAAGCAAAAGAGGGAGCTTGAGTCGGACTGGAGAATTGGAGCTGTTGGAGCGGTATTGTGCTCACTTTACTAAACTGTTTTTTACCAAGAGAGGGCTGAGCCAGAAGGCAAAGGTCTTGATATTCCAGTCAATTTTTATTCTTACTCTCACCTATGGCTATGAAGGTTGGGTCATGAACAAAAGAACGAGGTCACAGATACTAGTAGCTGAAATAGATTTTCTTAGGACAGTGGCTGGCATATCCTTTAGAGAGAGGGGGAGAAGAAGTTCAGTCATCCATGAGGGACTCAGAGTAGAGCCACTACCCCTTTACATAGAAAGGAGCCAGTTGAGGTGGATCTGGTAAGGATGCCACCAGGTGGCCACCCTAGTGAGGTGTTCCAGGCATGTCATGCTAAGAGGAGGGCACAGGGTAGACCGAGGACCAGGGGAAAGGATTATTTAAGAAAGAAAGAAAGAAAGAAAGGATTCACTTATCAGTCCCGCAAGGGGAAATTTGGATTTCTCTGCATTTTTGACCCAACCTATTGTATAGGAGCAGTGAGCTGCCAACATTTGGCGCTCGGGGAGCAGTTAGGGGTTAAATGTCTTGCTCAAGGACACCTCAACATGCTGTAAGCAGGACCGGGGATCGATCCTGCAACCTTCCGATTGCCAGATGTCCGCTCTACCCACTGAGCTATGCCGCCCCCAATCCATTTATTTATTTATTTATCCATCCTAGTCTGTATCACATCAGGATTCCCCAGTCAGAGCTAGTTGATGTGACCAAGGAAAGGGAAGTTAGGGTCGATGGCTGAAATAATAATAATGATAATATTTTTCCCTTATCAGTCCCATAGGGGTAAATTTGCAATTCCCGGCATTTGACCCATTCTATTGTGTAGGAGGACTGGGCAGCCACCAGGTGGCTCCCGTGGAGCTGTTAGGGGTTCAGTGTCTGGCTCAAGGACACTTCAACCATTTTTCTGCAGGACCATGGATTGGACCTGCAACCTTCCAGTTGCCAGACGACCACTCTACCCACTGACCTATGACATCCCGCTTTAGAAATAAAATAAAAGTCCTCACACAGTGCTTGTCTAGTCTGACGACCACTCAAAGTGCTTTGCAATGAATGCAATCACATCTGCCCAGCTATGCAGTGGGATACGAGTCCACAAGGGCTGATTTCCAGGTCTGCACTCTGCCTGCTGAACCACCGCAGCTCAAATTGCAACTTCCGCAGCCTGACGTTGGATAAGTGGCTGATGATGGATGGATGGATGGTTGAGTAAGGCAAGAGTAGAGGGAGATACAGTAATCTAGATGGGAGAAGATGAAAGGAGAGAAATGAAATTAATATTTCATGATCCTTAAAAGACAAAGAATATATTTGATTTTAGTGATATTTCTTAACTGAAGAAAAAAAGATTGGATATGCTTAGTAATATAGTGATCAAAAGACATATTCTTGTCAAAGATGACACCAAGATTTGTGGCAGTAGATTTGATGTTTGAATGAAGTGGACTAGTAAACTAATGAACTGCAATGGTTAAGTTCTCAGAGACAAGTAAGAGAACTTTAGTTTCATCGTGTTTAATTTGATGAAATTAATGAACATCCAGTCTTTGGTGAAAGCTAGGTAATCATGGAAGGAGGACAGTTGATTCAAGTTATTTAATTATGCATCAAAATAGATCTGAGTATCATCAGCATAATGGTAGCATGCCATGTCTGGAAAGCAACTAAACAAATGACCCAGAGGTAGCATATATAAAGAGAAGATGATCTGACTTTTTTTAAATTATTTTTTCAGGAGGGGCAGCTGAACACGGGCAAACTTAAAATAGGTACGGACCCAGATGTAAGAGAGCAGTTGATAGAGAGCAGGCTGGGACAAAGCCAGGGACGATGGATTTTTAAAATGTTGTCAGAACTATATCACAGGGACTAGAAGAGAGGTGCATATGGACTACAGTATTTATGGGGAACTCCAGAGAAATGGGAGCAAGTTCCAATATTGAAATTGGACAATTGAATGGGGCAGGGGGAAAACAGAGGGGTTGAATTTGGACCATAGACTATCAGTCTTGTCGACAAAGAAAGACAAAAATATCACAGTCATGAGCAGAAGAGGCAGAATTGGCAGTAGGAGAGATATTTATATGTTGATTAAAACAGTAATATTATGTTATTTTCATTACTATTAATGAGGTCAGAGAAGCAAGGAGCTCTCAATTTTTTTATAGTTTTGTTTGAATTCACGAATTAGTCTTTCACATGGAGTTGGGGAACTTGGAGAGAAGTTGTTCTTTCCATCTGTGTTTCGGCCTTCCTATAGTCTCCTCTTTGATGAAAAATGTTTTTGACAAATGAGGCTTTGTGTTGATTACTGGGGTAGCCCAGAAAGTACTGTATGGAACCAAATCATTAAACCAGCTAACTTGGTCATTGGCATTGGCAAAGTGAGGAGGGCTGCTGGCCAGACTAGAAAAGTAACTGGAAATCATGGGTATTGACTGCTTATTAAAGATACAAGAGGGAAGCATACATTTCTGAGGTACTGCAGTAGGTGGTAATGAAGCATCAAAGGTATTGTATTCATAGTCAGAAACAAAATCAATCTTATTCCAGGAATTAAGAGGCATAATCAGTGTGAAAACTAAATCAAGGGTGTGTTCACAGTTATGTGTGGTGCCCATAACATGCTGCATAAGGGTTAAAGAATTAAAAAAGGTATTTTTTGATCACACAAGTTAAAAGAATTATCAGTATGAAAGTTAAAATCAACAGCTATAATGGCCTTACCAAATTTGAGAACAAGAGAGGACAGCAGCTCAGAGAATTTATTGAGAACACCAGATGAATTAGGAGGTCAATAGATGATTGGATTATCAAACACAATTTTAAATGTTAAAATTTCAAAACCGTTCAAAGAACCTCAACTAACAGAAATACACATATGACCTGTGAATCTAGGTGAGTTCACAAAGCTAAAACTGAGTGGGTGCTAGATGGGAGTAGTGTCCAGGTCTAAGCCAGGTTTTATTAAGGAATTGAAAGTCCAGGTTGAGGGATACAATTAAATCATTGAGAATTAAATATTTATTTTATATTTCTTGGGCATTTAGAAGAGTAAAAACAATTGGAATAAGGGTTTCAGATGGACTAGAATGACTATAGCGGGCTGATCAAATGATATGGCCTGACAGATGATGACGGGTAATACAAAGAGTAGTGGATATTAAATCATGGCCTGTTCCCAACAGGAATATTGTAACTACCGTGGGATGAGTGAGAGCTCACCTTTAGATTATCTAAATTACACAGAGCAACAGGTGATAATGAGCTGAAGACATCATGTTGTTTAGTTGTTGTTTTTTTGTTGTTAGTTTTTATGTACACATTTTGAACTAACTGGGGGGATTATGTGGAGTTTAGATAGTCATTCATGAACACAGGACTGCACAACGTAAGGAAAATTGGCTGCTAACATGTGGATACCCAGCTTTTTGTGGGGATTCCGTCTCCCTTAAAAAAAGGAAAGTCTTTCCAGAACAATTTAAAATTCTCTGTAAAATCCATATTATGAGCTCTGCGGGTGGACTGAAGCCAAGTGTGGAGGCTGAGGACTCTACTGAATGGTTTTACTCCACGGGCAGCTGTGGGAATAGGACTGGAGATAATAACAGATTTGCTATCAGAGTTAAAAATGTTGAAAAGGTTATTGAACTATTTTCTATTTTTTTGACTGTTGACAATGGGATAGGAGGAACAATAGCAATGAATAGATGATAAAAAATAAAAGACAGTGTCATATCAGGCTTAACCAGTACCCTAAAGTCAACATTTTTCTGCTACTCCTTTCCAACAGTGACTCAACACAAGCTGTCTGAATTGACAAATAGTTCTATATTAAATATCAAGCCCATCAAATCACTTCACGTTTAATCATCGCACCCTTATTCCTAATGGTGTCATCTATAAAAGTGTTATCTAACACGAATGTTTCCAAGTTTCACTTACAAACCAGTCTCATAAAGCCCCACAAATAACACGTGAATGTAGCATTAATAAATGCCCCGAGGTGCACACAGCTTACAAGAATTTAGATATTGGGGCCTTGGAGTAAAAATAAATTAATTACATGTTTAGAACCTCATTTTGATATTCATGCATTGTTGTTTTAGGTGACTACCCTGCCCCGAGAGCAGTACTTACAGGCCATGACCATGAGGTGGTGTGTGTGTCTGTATGTGCAGAGCTGGGACTAGTCATTAGTGGAGCCAAAGGTTTGTCTAATTAAGTTTATTTGTAATTTATTATATTTGCACATTGTTAAAACACAGATGGGAAAACACTGGTGAAAAAAAAAATGATTAAAAAGTAGTTGCTTGATGAAGGTAGTATTTTGTTGCATTGGAAAGTTATAGTAGATATGTAATTGTTTGAGCCAATTGTATGCTTGACAACGGAGCATACAGCTCTGCATACAGCCCCTCATGCAACGTTTACTTTCTTTGCCCTTCTCTTTCTTAGAGGGTCCCTGCTTGGTACACACCATCACTGGGGACTTGCTGAGGGCCCTGGAGGGGCCAGAGCTTTGCCAGCGGCCCCGTCTCATCTCTGTCTCTAGTGAGGGCCATTGCATCATCTGCTATGAGAGGGGTCGCTTCTGCAACTTCAGCATCAATGGAAAGCTGCTCGCCCAGATGGAGGTCAATGATTCCACACGGGTAGGGACGCCTTTTTAAATGTACTGTGACAGTGGCCAGGTAATCGAATGGTAACAGTGCATACCACATAATTGCAACATCCTTGCGTCAATTCCAGCCAGTGTTCATTATTGCACGTTGTACTCATCTGTGTGAGCCACTTCACTATCTTAGGAAAAAAAGCAAAAAATTAAATCTGCAAATTTGCTTTTATGCATGTGGATACATGCACACATATAGTTACATATGGAAAGAGTTTGACTCGTGTTTGCAATCTTAAGTTAGTGTACACACCTATTGTCCACTTATGTGTGTATGACTGCATACAAAAAGACTGGAATGTTCTACCTATCATTTCTCCATGTGACCTTTTTTGCTCTCATTCTTGTTTTTTTTTCACTTTTAAATTGTATTTAAATTGTTTTTATCATTGTCTATAATTGTTTTATTCATCTTGTAAAGCACTTAATAACTTTATTCAAAATGTGCTATATAAATAGTTATTATTATCTCTCTCTCTTTCTCTCTGCATATTTCTCCATCTTTAGGCAATCCTGTTAAGCAGTGATGGCCAGAATCTGGTGACGGGAGGGGATAATGGGGTAGTGGAGGTGTGGCAGGCCTGTGACTTCAAACAGCTTTACATCTACCCAGGTTGTGATGCCGGCATCCGCGCCATGGACCTCTCACATGACCAGAGGTAGGCTGAATCGTGTTTCACCCTCACAGATAGGGATAGAAGGAGTAAGATAAAGCAGGGTTGTTTGGACTTGATTGTTTGGACGGGAATGAAACTTTGGACTAGAATGAAACTAGGAAAACTACGTAGGTGCTCTAAGGGTATTTTCATATTAAGTACCACCCCCCCCAACTTCCCTGCCATTCAGCTTTCACATTAATAATGTTCTTCTGTACTCAAGTATACACACTGTATATGATACTGTAGGTGGCAGTATAATTTTTTTTATTTGAAATCCACTAATTAACACAAAGAAGTGAATACATTAGGCTGTTTTTCCTCATATATACTTAGAAATGAGACTCATCTTAAGACATCACATACACCTTATTTTGGGTACAGTTGTTTTCACACCTGATTTAGACCATACCCAAGAATGTATGAACCATACTCACAACCACCTTTCCAAGTAGACCAAGACACGGTGAGTGTCTGTGCCCTAAAATGGCTCGGTGTTCACACTAGCCAAAACAACTGTGTTAATTTGCCAGAGACCAAAATCAATGTGCTTACATAGGCAACTCAAAGACAGGAGTAAAGTAAAAACAAAGACTTTTATCACCAGGCAGGAGAGAAAGTGGGGGACCGGGATTGTGACAGTGGAAACCACATGGCAGCCCAGGCTGGTGGTGGACTGGGCAAGAGATTGGGTTAGCTGGGGTAGAACGGGGCAAGTGAGGAAATTGAGGAGCAGATGAGGAACGCAAGAGTCCAGGATGACTTGTAGAGGAGGGGGCCACTATGAACAAGGAAGCAGGAATACAAGCATGGCTTCATGGAGACTAACTGAAGACTGGAGAGAGGAGTTGGCAAAGTAGATAGGACTGAGGAAACACAAAGAGCAAGGTTACGCAGCGAAACAGATAACAGGTAATTTCACAAGTTCTCAATGTGAAAGGATGGAAGTGTAAACTGAACTGAGCAAGCACTATGATCTGGCGTGGTGGATGTAGCAAGGCTGGGTTGATAAGGAGTTGAGTGGATTACAGTGGATGAGATAAAGGTGATGAACCTCTGCTCTGCCTGCAGTAAGCCTGCCTCCAGTCCTCTAGCACACATATAAACAACAGGGAGTCCCGAGCATGCGTCAGGGCCAACAACAGGGAGATAAACTTGGACAGAGAGAGTAGCAATGATGAGGGACACTGTGGTGAAGAGGTTGAATCTGGGAGTGCAAGGGTGGATGTAACAAACTGGATTCTGGGGTCAAATTTACTCAGATATGGATATTGGTCTCTGATGTGGAAGCTTCTTTTAAAAAGGAGTGATGCAGAAGAATTGGTTTAACAAAAAGTTCAAACCTCCAATTTTGTCAATTGCCAGAAATGTTATTGCTCACCAACTCTACTTTCTCAAACGTTGCTCACAAAATGATCTCTTTTTTTCTAAATTATTTCTTGTTTGTATCATGCCCTGTGATAGAAAGAGTGCAATTACTACCATATGTATGTTACATATCTCGCTGGGTAAATAGTGCTCCTTTTTCTTTCCCCCACAGGACTCTGATCACCGGCATGGCGTCTGGGAGCATTGTCGCTTTCAATATCGACTTTAACCGCTGGCATTACGAACACCAGAATAGGTACTGAGGTGGAAAGAGGGAAGGAGAAGAAGTAAAAGGGGTAAAGATAGAAAGAGAGAGAGAGAGAGAGAGAGAGAGAGAGAGATAGTGAGAGGGGGGGGAGGGAGAGAGAGACAGAGAGAGAGAGAGGACCACAGAAGAGGTATCAGGGATAAATTCTGCTGTGATTTCAGGAAAGTGGATAAACTACCAGAGTCCAAGGTGGAGAAAATTAAGAAAAGAACACCGGATCGGTTGGAAAAACCTTGAACTCTTTTCCCTTGTGAAGTTTTGCGCGATTTGAGAAAAGCAGAGCATCCCAAAGCCGATAGAAAGCCTTCCTCTGCCCATACGTGTTAGCTCGCGTGTGTGTATGTGACCACAGACACATAGAAAATAAACCCCAAAGGTACACTCCCAAACCTGCTCATAAAACACACAGACTGGAGAATGAAAGGAGAGTGAGTCCAATACACCTTGTATATGGGTTGTATGACCAAGCCTGCGCCACATGCAGGACTGGTGCGATTGCTGTTACTGGTATGCTTACTGCTTCACAGACAAGAGAACTGAACTTTTTTAGTTTTTGTCTTTCTTTCTTTTTTTTCCTGTTCCAAGGTTATTTTGTTGTGTTTTTTTTTTGGGGGGGGGGGCAGGTGGCATGTGGGGAGTAGACTAGAATTGGATCCTGTGATGTGTCTGACCCGCTTTCAAATGGTCTGAACTGAACCAGCCGCTCCCACTGACCAAAACAGGTGCTATTGGCTCAATATGAAATCCACATTTGGCAAATTAACCTGGGGTTACGTTTTAGTTTGTTTTATCTTCCTTTTTATCATTTAGTTTATTTTGTTTTTCTACTCCCGCAGGGTAAATATGATTTTGATGTAAATATGGCTCAGTTTCCTTTGGAGTCGACAGTCGTCCTTTCACTACACAGACTGTGCTTATCACCTTAATTTATTAATGACTCGCTGTATGTAAGATATTGTGTAATAATTATAATAACTTTGACATAATGGATGGTTAATGAGGGTGATGATGAGGAAGATGACTATGATTGTTGTAATGACGGTGATGATGAAGAGATTCTGCCAGTGCCACCAAGGATAATAAACACAAGACAAACATGATTTCCTTTGTATATTTGGTGATTGTTTTGTCAAATATGTACATATAGTCTTGGCTCAGGCTTGGTGGGAGATTTAATCAACTGACTTAGACTGGAAAAGCAAAGGAAAACTTCACTTAACCCACACGTGTCAATTATTTAAAAAAAGAGAATCAAAATCAATGTAAAAGTTTGTTTTGTATTTGCACTTTGCACCAATCACATATCATTATTTATTAGCTTGGTTCTTTCTGGTCTGCTGACATTTTGTTTAGGTCCATTTTCCCTCCAGGATTACTTGTGCATTGATGTTTGTATTTAAGACGTTGAGCTCATGTGTGATTATTAAGTTGTACAACCTCACAGTTGTAAGCAATATCATGATTCTGTAGCTGATAGAGGCGGGAAGGCCGGCAAGGAGAGGACGGGGAGAAATGTGAGATGTATTGTATGTGTGAAAGCCATCTTGATCAAATACACACATGCACATACTCTATCAACAGGTTCAACTTACGTATCCAAAAAAAGGTTAAATATTTTTGGATCTATAAAACCCTAAAACTATTGTATTCATGTTTTATTGCAAAGATGTAAAATATGACATGTGAGTTGGAAAAAAAATCATGATAAGAAAAATAAAATATGCAAAGAATTTGATGACTTGACTTTTCATTGGGCATCTGATTAAAAATGTTGCCTCACAAAAGGCTCCACAATGTCAGTTTGCAGACACAGAGAGGAACAGAGGGGCTATGGTGGCTCAGCGAGTAGAGGTCTTGCTTGGGAGTTAGGTCTTGTGAGTTTGTATCCCACCGAGTAGCTCAGTAAATGTAGAGCATTCATTGTAAAGGGCTTCGAGTGGTCACTAGACTAGAAAAGTGTTATTTAATAACAAGTCCATCGACCATTTGTGACTGAATTTAAATTGGACACAAGATATGGCATTGTAAATGCACTTGACTTACAAACCTGTTTGTCTTGCTCATAAGATACAAGGCAGACCTCTCACCACACAGGCTGTTATGGACTTTTCATACAGAAATATCCACCACAAGTCTTCTGTGCTTGTGTCCTGCACAAACCCCTCAGCTCTGCACAGAGAAGAGGAGTTGATGGACTAATACTTTTCCTATTTGTCACTATGTTGGTTCCATACCAGGTGACTTCCATGTGTGAACACATGTGAAGAGAAGGCGTAGAAACGTTACTGTTAGTCAGTGGCAAAGCAATTAAAGTGGCTATCTGCAATTTGGATTTATGATTTTTTTTGTATAATATCAAGTAAATAAATGTACTGAGAGAAAAAAAAGTGTCTCTGGCCAACCTAGGAATTTTTATCTAAGAGAAATGTTCCCTGCACTCTTCCCATATCAGCCAATCAGGGGAGCTTTTTGCAAGCTGGCATCTTCATTGGTCTCTTCTTACCATCAGTCATTTAGTTTAGAAGGCTCTCGAGAAAATGTGAGGGGACAGATTATTTTGCAGTATGGTTTTAAATTAAAGCTTTTGTGACCTTCTACCCAGGATCTCTTACTCCTACTTTGACAAAATATCCGTATATTTGTCAGAATGATACTGAGGCATCAATATAAGAGGGAATTGAAGCAAAATTAGAGACACAAGAAAGTCCTGAAGTTTTCATCAGAAGGAGAAAATCTCCAGGGTGGGCTTAAAGGGACGAAAATCATCAGCGGTACTGGTCAGGTCATCCAAACTAATGAGTGTAAGTCAAACGTTCATTGTCTCAGTGAGGAAGAGCTCCACATTGTTTGGTCTTTCATAATTTTCCTGCTGGTGACCCAAATCCCAGACCAAGAGTCAAGATGTGATGTTGTGCCACTGGATCAATCTGAGCATGTTTTTTTAGTTGAAATAACCTGGGCTGTGCAATATTGTTTAAAACAAATAATAAATCAGATTATAGATAGGATTTCAAATGTATTTGTATGGCATGTCCTCATTTTGTACAATAGCCGCCAGAATGTTTTGTTCATGACTTCTTCGGCAGCTTTTAATCATTCACCCATAGTTCTTCCCATAACAAATCATTTACACCCTGTCAAAAAGCTTGTCACATTATAAATGTATTGAAAGGACCATCTGTTTTAGGAGAAACAGTGAAGAACTCGGCCTTTACACTGAATTTGTACAATTTCTTTCTGTGTGTTTGTGGAGGGGGGGATTTGATGATAAAGTAACTTGGCTACTGTTGACTATCAGATAACACCACAAACTGGAGACTAAATCATTTTATTTCGTTAATTTATATATTTCTACATTGAGCATCAAAGTCTTTGGCATGATGTCCATGTCTCACAACCATTAAAGAGTAAATACAAATTCATTTAATAGCAAACAAATAAGACAATGTAATCCTGACAAAAGACCTCCAGAATCAGAACAGATTTTCACCTTTAATCCTCTCCACACATGGTCATTGAGAGGATTGTTTATTTAAATCTTTGAAATGTCAAATAATCCGGGTTCCTTTCATAGCTGAAAGATTTACACACATGGGTGATGGTGCTCCTACATTTAAACATGACTGGATGAGAAAATTGAGGAAAATTCCATAAACTATTAAAATATCCAACACTCAGAGCAAAACATATGTGAAGGTTGCTATATTCTGCCCTGTTCCACATGAAGTTGGCTGTTACCTTGTCAGTGAAGCATCATCACAACTGCTGGCCAATCAGCAGCCTGAGCTCTTGACTGAAATAATCATTCTGTGGTTTTGTTTTGTTTATTGTTTTTAAAATCTCCTATTAATCTACCAGTCTTCAGTTTTATGCAATTTTGATCCGTACCAGCTGCAGTGAAATGTATGGAGGAGGATTGTGAAGATACTATCACCATATTGGACTGTACAAAGTTGCTCGTGCAACCTTGAGACACTTGAATCTCATCTGTTCTCTCAGGAGTTGAGATGACGGGAAAAACCTCCAGTTCACCAGCACCATGGAAATAGCTGTGAAGTATATAAGGAAAGGAAAAGGAAGTCACCTTATTTGGTCATTTTATTCCTACCATGAAATCCATCCTCTACATTTAATCCATCCTATATTACAGGAGCGGTGGGCAACTGCAGTACCCGGGGAGCAGTCAAGGGTTCAGTGTCTTACTCAAGGACACTTCAACACTTTCTAAAGGAGCCGGAGATCAATCTCTCAGTGCATGACATCCACCCTGAATCATGCCCGCAGGCTCCCATGCTGTAATAAATACCTTTCCTTTGGCTCTATCTGTAATGCCATCTCATCTCTCATAAAGACGCTTGGCATTATTTCAGGACTTGTCTAATGGGATTGTGAAATTAAGATTGGTGATGGGGGGGGGCATTTGAGAAAATGTTCACCGTTGATTTAACTTTTTTTCCCCCTGACATGTCAAAGGAAAGTCAGCTGTTATTTGAGCAGAACCAACATCTTAGTGAACACTGTGTGATGGCTGCACATGGCTGTCATGGTTCATTTGCCATGGAGACACCAGTCCGATGACGTACAAGCTGACAGGCTAGAGACAACAATCCTTTATTCTCCCTAACCTGTCAGTCAACATGAGATATTCATTGTGTGGTTGTGTCGCCTAATCAACCTGGTCAGCCTGTGGGTACCCAGAGGTTGTTTGGCTGTAAACATTCGAGAAGTGTAACCCTGTCATCGTGATACCTTCCCAAATATCACCTATCTGATTGGCCCATAAAGGATCACCTTATTATCCAATGTGAAATGATTTGGTGTTTGAACGGTGGGCACAGCATCTTTCAATTTGTCTCAGCCTTTTACAAGATCACAAAAAAGAGGTGAATTGGTTCAACTGGAACTCAGAAGTTAATTTAAAAAGATGTTTCGTCACTCAAACAGGTGACATCTTTAGTCTGAGCTGAATGCAAGAACCCCCCCGCTTATAAACAGGACATCGATCAGAAGTTGAAACCGATTCACCTCTTTTTGCGTCTTACAATGCAGCGATTGCAAATATTTCCCAATCCTTTGTGAATGGTGCTCATTGCCATTTATGTGCAGTTGATCACCTGACTCTCATATGAACCCAGCCTATTGCTGTGTGGCATCAAAGCACTGTTTAAAGGGGGGGGGGCTTGCAATCTGCTCAGACCGAAGATGTCTCTTGTTTGAGTGATGAATCTTTTTTTTTAACTTCTGATCCATTTGAACTGATTTAACTCTTTTTGTGCGACTGCCTCACCTGGATTATTGAGCATGCATCAAGACACTTTTACAAGATGCTTAACATGCTTCATAGGATTATAAGAAATGAGTTCAAAATAAGCATGCACTTCCAAAACAGTTTCTACAAAGCATTTGTCTTTAATTTGACTCGTTTTCAAATGTGGAGTTTACATTTCTCAGACATTAGAGGGTATATACTGTACAGAGCTGCAGGTGAGAACCGTGTTAGTCGTAGATGAAGCGGACACAGTGCAGCCGCCCTGCTTTATACAACAAGAAACAGTGGATTTAATCTTCAGCTGATCCTGGAGGATAAGACAAGTCTGAGAAAGGTGTATTCATTACTGTCCCTCCATTATGTATGACACCAAACCTTTACCCTGGAAAGAGGTCAATAACTTTATTAAAAACACCATCAACATAACAAAATGCTGTGTACATAAAGTAATAGGTGGGATAATCAATAGACTTCTGGGACTAGAACATGAATGCCTGCCTAAAATACCAAGCTTTCAACTGCGTTGTGTGTGTGTGTGTGTGTGTGTGTGTGTGCGCGTGTGTGTGTGTGTGTGTGTGTGTGTGTGTGTGTGTGTGTGTGTGTGTGCGTGCGTGCGTGCGTGTGTGTGTGTGTGTGTGTGTGTGTGTGTGTGTGTGTGTGTGTGTGTGTGTGTGGACTATATTTTGGGTGAGGTGATAACCTCCCTCTACTGCTCTCCATAGCTTACTAAAGGCTGTTCAGCAGCACCACCAGTATTGAAATAGGATGTTTTTTTCTTTGCGGCTGTGTTTCGTACATTATTGCTTCCACTACGATAAACAAGTGGTTCCTGTGAAGTGATGGCTATCATTATTAACCGACTGTAATGTCGTAGCTTGATTTCCCCCCGCACACAAACAAACATACTCAAGCAAAAATCTTGAACGTATTTATATGGCGATAAACCTGATGAAGAGACCAACATGACTAACATGCCCTGATTCAAAGGCGCCATGGAGATTTCTAATATCTTTGAGGGGCCATACACGGCAGTTTTGTGTATGTTAGTGTGTTGTGCGTATACACACCCGTGTGTGCGTGTGTGTGAGTGAGTGTGTGTGTGTGTGTGTGTGTGTGTGTGTGTGTGTGTGTGTGTGTGTGTGTGTGTGTGTGTGAGTGTGAGTGTGTGTGAGTGTGTGTGTGTGTGTGTGTGTACCAGCTTTGCTATCCTAATGGGAACCAAATGTGATTTATTTTTTTTACTACTCACATTTTGGGGAT
>OMLC01036217.1:0-14762 GCA_900302585.1 Regalecus glesne
GATATTGGTCTTTATATTTGGGTAGGAGTATTAATATCCCCAAAATTCAACAATAGACATGGACTCTTTCTTGTTGCTCAACACTTCAATAGAAGAAAAGAAGGATCTCAGAGTGAAAGTTGTTCATTTACTCCTTGAAATAATTGCAGGCTTTGATCATGAATCTATTGGCTCAACATTTCTAAAATAGCTCTTGGGCCTCTTGAATTCTTCTGTTAAAGTGTTGCTCATACATCAATCCATGAAATCTATTTGTGCTAAAATCTCAACTCCTTACCAATATTAACATCTTTCTCTTAAAGGTAAACACTCTCATACATGCAGTTGTCTTCACTGATATGTGAAACAAGTCATCACAGAATTGCTAAGTATTTTATCAATACCGAGTGTTTTCGTCGGGTCACCGAGCACCAACGGTACTTCATGCAACCTGCGGACACAATATATTTTTGTGCTGCAACAAAAAGGTTTGCTTAAAAAAACAAAAAAGCCAAGGCCAAGTCTTCTGCCAACTCCTCCTGAAATAAAGAAGAAAAGGATAAAACTCTTTAATGCATGTCATCGTTTCTGACCTAGCTTGCACAGTTGGCAAGACTGAAATAAAACTAGTTCTGTTGTATTACACCTCTCAACTACGATGACGTCTCGGTGTACAAGTCTAATCCTAGTTGATAGAATGATTCATTCCAAAAGCCGAAGCCTGATGTGCCACCACTCATACGCATGGAGAAACACATTACATGGTCAAAATGTGTGCAAGCTAGTGAGAGAGTGGAAAAAATTATGAGTACATTCAAATCAATATTCAGTTCAATGTTCTGCTCAAACAGCATGTGACTGTCATGGGTGCATGTTGTTCCAGTTGATAAACAGTATCATGATGTAGAGGTCTCTCTGGCACTTCTGGACAGGTTTACACCCCTTCATTTTTGATCCATATTCTCTTTTAACTGATGCTTTTATTCAAACTTACAAGACAGTAATTAGCAGATGTTTTTACGTGTGCATCTGGGGACCGCGGTAGCCCAGTGGGAGAGCATGAACATCAGGAGCTAATAAGCCAGAGGCAGTGGGTTTGAACCCACTGTGGGGCATCAGGAAGGGTATTTGGCCTTAATTCCCCCGAGCTCCAAGTCCAACCCCATAAGACAGGGGGGGCTTATCAGGACATGTAAAATAGACCTCACTCATTTACTTGTTTATCTACAAGTATCCTTACAGCACCAACAGTGATGATATCATTGGTGACAGTGCACGTCAACTCGGGTGCACTTACTCCGTGTGCTGCAAGTAGATCACCAACAGTGACACAAACACAGCCAAACATCAGTATCACAGTCACACTTGGAAACCATTTAAGGGACTGCAGCCCCGAGGACAGACAGGTGTCCAGTCCATCATTCTGGAACCAGCTGAGAGACAAGTGTGAACCTAGCCAGCAATCAGTAGTGTAAATGACAGTGTGGCCGGAGAGCTTGAAAGCATAATGGACTTAATCGAGGGCTTAGTAAAGACAGCGACAGGTGAGGCCTGTGCACATATCGGCATGTCGGAAACCAAGCATGTACCCTCGTTCTGTATTCGCTGGTGTGGTTGGACTTGCATGGTCCAGAAGACCAGTGAAAAGTGCTTTGCAATAGCTTAACGAAGAGATGACAAGTGCCTGGACTGGGAGCCCCGCAGCTTGTTCTTATCCTTACGGTCAGATCTTTTGGCTGTTGTACAGAGCAAAGCAGCAGGAACAGGAGACGACCCCGATGTAGTGAGAATATTTCCCAGCTGCTTCTGCCTTTTAAGGGGGTGGAAAGGAGCTAAATTGAAAAAAGTTTCACATCTGTTTTGTTCTGTGTATGTGTGTGTGTGTGTGTGTGTGTGTGTGTGTGTGTGTGTGTGTGTGGAGCACCTTATTAAGTTCCATTTATTAAAGGAGTCAACATGACATCATCAATGGCGAACCTTGGCACCATGCTACCCAGATAGCTGACTGTAGGACAACAATGGGACAAGAGTGATTCTAGGTAGCGTCCTGAAACAAAGATTTTTAGTAGCAGCAAGTTGAGAGGAAGTACTGGAGTACATAGGGGGCCGCGGTAGCTCAGCGCGTGCCTCAAAGTCAGCGATCAAAGGTTCAATCCCACCGCAGGGAGTCGGTATAGGGCATCCAGTCTTAACCCCCATACTCAGTAAATGTGAGGCATACATTATCAAGTGCTTTGAGTGGTCGCTATATAGAGATGAGTCCATTTACCATTGAGTGTGTTGGAGGAGTTCCTGATGAGGACTTGAGAGTCTTCAATGCTAGTTGTGGCTTAGTGGCAATTGCTGCAAGTTGCCATTTTGGATGCAGAAACCATAGGCATCCCAGAAAATAAGTAGCGTCAGTGTTTTGGCTGTTTTTGCACTAAGCAGGACATCATGAACAAAGCTTTAAGAAGTCACTTGTGTGGCAGGAGATTCACATGGTAAGTGACCAGAGTGATTTTCTCTTTTCTGCAGCTTGAAGGAGTCTTTTATCTAAGAAGGGGATAAGTGTTCCACTCAAAATGGAATATTTGGTACCATTTCATACCAATTTTGGCTTCTACCAGAGGAGTGTCCCACGGTGAAGGAGTAATGGGGCCATATTAAATCAGAAAAATTTTGGATCCTTTAAAGCCATATTTTTTGTGTTTGTACTACAGCAGATGACAATAACAGGGACAGTGGAGGGAACAATCAACTCTAAAGAGGAGAAGCAAACATCAGGGGGTAGAATGATATGCCAATGCAGTGAATTTTCCTTGATTCCAACCAAAGTAGAGAGCCTTTATGCAACCCTCAGCTGTGAGCATCAAAGGTCCGCCCCAGTCGACCTCAGAAACCTGCTCTCTACCAAAAGCAGAACAATATTTATATTTTAAAACCAACGCAGAGCTCACAGGTCGGGTCACGAATCTGCAAAATAGCAGCATGCCAGCTACGATTGGAGTTGCAATAAAAAGTATATCTGGCTGTGTTGAACTTTTGTGTCACACATCACCAAGCAGTGGATCCAAATGTTAAAAAGCACTCTAACAACTCATACAGCTGTCATTAACTGGAACGTCACGGAGGGATTGTTGTGCGTAACACAAAGTGATTGAAACGAGGACTGATGGATTTATACATGCTCAATAATCCAAGTAAGGAAATCATTAAAAAAGTTGAATCAGTGCCTCTGGCAAATCTTGACCCGGGCGGAGGGGGATAAGAGTACATCTGTCATTATCTTACAATGCTATGATTGATTGCAACTATTCTCCAGTCCTCTGAATAGTACTGGTTGGCCAATTTTCATATGAAACAATTGTTGGTTTTGGTCATTATGCAACTGTACTGTTGATTGCTGATCCTGTATGAGTGGTGAAATATTTATTTCATTAAACGTTGTGTCCAGGTGGACTGATTCACCTTTTTTTTAAGCAAAGGATTGATGTAATCCACAGAGTGTGGTGTTTATGTTCAGTTGCACGAGACCTGTTACACAGGGCATATGGCCACCTTGGGTGTTCACAGTGTAGAATTCATCTGTTCCCAAATCCACTGTTTTGGTTAAAGATGACTTTGAGTGGGGACTTTGGACAGGCTGATAACAGGTGGAGGTCGCTTCAGGGGGGGGGGGCTTTTTGTGTATCACAATTAGTCCCCACATTGTGGGGTTTGCATGTGGACTTGGATGCAGCGTGGGGAATTAAGGCTGGATGCCCTTCCTGATGCCTGATGTTGCAACAAAGCACATGCTCTACCCGAGCTACCATGGCCCCCTACTTTAGACAGAGAAAGAGAATGAGTGATTACGAGAGAAAGAGACCTAGGCAGATGGTGAGAGGTAGAGAGATATCAGCTCAGGCTTGGGTACAGGTAGTGTGTATATGTGGTGCTACTACCTGACTAGAGGCACGCGTGTCACCTTCCCCGTGCCTGTGCCCTAGTCCCTAATGATGGCGGTGTGCAGCGAGCTAACTACCCTCACAGTGGAGCAAGCCCCCAGGCTAGTGCCACATCTCTCCATCAAGGCCTGCCTTCATCCTGCTTTACACCAGGCCCTTTGGAAAGACACACACACACACACACACAAAGAGAGAGAGAGAGAGAGAGAGAGACAAATAATTCATATTATGACCAGCCTGAAAGTTTGCCACACTGCCTCATTAAGCTCCCTATTGTAACCGTGTGACATTCACCCAGCATAATAACACTCCTTGGTCAGGCCGTTTTTGAAGTGACATCTCACTAGAGGGAAATAAAAATAAATAAATTTTAAAAAAAATACATCACCCAGTTGTGTTATGTTGTTTTTCACCTTTGCAACTCTCAAGGTGATGCAACCTTACCTGCTAGATATCAATAATGGATCCCTGCTGCTCCTTGATATGGAACAAGGTCCAGCAAAAACATTTCAAATAGAACTAGAAAATGTGTTTACTAGTGTCAGCCACAAGCATAGCAAAAACCTTTTTTCTACCATTTCATTAAATTATTGTTAATGGCAGCATGAAGTAACAAGGACATGTGTGAAACGGTGTATAGGCCAACAGATGTAGAGTATACACCGGACTTACCCATTCACTCTCAACAGATTTGACATGCAGTCATTGAAAGCTTGAAGGACAGCTACTGTCGTAATACACAAGTTCTACTGCATGAGGTGGTTGGTCGGTGCTACCATACGTACGACTTGAACTCTACCTTAAGAATGCCATCTAACAGCCTGACACCTTCACCCCTTTGGGCTTGCTCTACATGCATAAAGATTGCCTCTGGAAAGTACATTTCATTCGATAAGTATGCACCTTTTCACACAATGAGCAAATAAAGCCACTGCAACCTTGTATGCATGTCCTCCAAACAAATCCCAGAATACCTTCCTTTTGCCCCCCCCACACACACACACATCAGAGAGACAGCTAGAGAACAGATTTATCTGGTGTAATGAAGACACCATGGCTCAATCCAAACCTACATATTGGGTTTGATCTTCCACTTAGGGCTACATTGATTTTTCCTCTTAGCCACACGGTCCAGCGCACTGCTTCTGATACGGCAGAGAAAATTAGTCTCTTTGATTTCATCTGCAAAATTTACAACGGGTGAGGGAGGGAGGCAGGTTGACATGGAGGGGGACTGCCTAGGCAGGGTATTCTGGGAGTGGCTCAGTCAGGTTGTGGGGTGGAGTAGGTGGGATGGGGAAGATGCGTCACTTTGATGTGCTCCCTATTTACACGTATGCCAGGAAATGAAGCAATGGCATCAATATGGGATTTTTTTTTTCCTGAGTGGCAATCAGTCAGTTCAGAAGCACTGAGCTGCTGGCAAGCCTACGAGGCATGAGGCTAGGTGCTCTCTGTCCCGGGGGCAAGATGGGAAGAGCTCTGACTTAGCACTGCCTTTTCCGGGGCATCGCTGAGGCATGAGAGGGGAAACAGAAACTTTCTTAGGAAAGAGAAAGGCAGGAGCAGGGGAGCTTGGGGATGTCATCCATGTGAAGCAGATTCGAGGATAAAGTAATGTTGAAGGCTTCACTCTGCACTTCAATCTCAACAAGTATGCCAAGCATGGATCCACTGTAAACACTCTGAACATCAGAGGGCAGACTTCGAGATAAAGTTTGCAGGATTTGAAAAAAATAAAAGGAGAATGAGAGGAAGCTGGAAGGTGAATCTTGCACACGAGGACGGATGGAAGGCAACTTCCCTCGTGTTGGATTTTGGGGCTGTCTTCCATCTCTCTCGGCAGATAGCTAGGAATGCTAGGAGAGCAACGTTCCAGCCTCCAATAATGAAGTCCAGATGCATGAAGACAGCTCTGCTCCTCATCAGCCCGAGCTGTGACCTTGGGAAAACTACCTCAGCCGCGGGCCCGCTCCCACGATTACGAAATACCACAGTAAAACTGCAACCGAGCTCCCTGCTGAGGGATTAGGAGTTGAAAATTCCACAACACCAAACAGCTTTTTTTCTTCCAAATGCCAAACCACTGTATCTCTGTCCCTTGTTAATCCTAAAATAATAGAGTGGCTCACAGCCCCTTCTTCACAGCTTCCATCCTGTATGAAAGGTGATTTGACTAAGCTAATCTTGACTCATCCCATGTGATAAACTGCTGCCACCATAAAGCATCTGCTCTGATTTAAGCAAGGCCTTCTCCATTAAGATCCTACTGTTAGCATTACAAGTCTGACACTATGAGTCCAGGGATGAGAGATTAAATATTTGAAAGACGCAATGTTTTTGCTTTATTTCAGCCTTTTAAGGGCAATCTTGGTAAGATTTTAACCTCAATCTAACCTAAGGTCATAATGGAGTTGGAACTCTTAATCTGTTCCCCTTGATTCCTTTGTGTGCCCTGTATTCAAGTCCATTTTCATTTTATTTTTTGTAACATGACAGCTGCAATTCTATAGCTCAAGGCTCATCCCACCACTCACGAATGTTCAGGCTCAACCACACATCTCTGAAGGACCATATTGGAACATTTTGCAGAGGCGAGGCCAGACTTAAACCAAAGTTAACTGATGCATTATTAACTAGATTGTACCACGACAATTTATTTGAACCAAGATGTCTTCAGAGATATCTGAAAGTGTTTGTTATTCAAAGTTCATGCACTTTTTCACCAATGGTTTTCAATGACCTTTCCATGACATATCCACAGCTCTCAGCTTTATTTCCACAACCAAAAGAATTTTTTTTAGAGCTGCCACTGAATAGATGTATTTTGATACTATGGATGGGAAAGTTAGTCCATATTTCAAAAACCATAAAAGAGCAAATTTCCTTTCAACAGCAAGCGATATTCTATACTTCTCTATTTGAAGTTGCTGAATGTTGTAACTGCACTTGCAGGATATTCTGTCAACAATATTCCAAGCTAGCCAATAGTGAAGATAGCCAACCGAGGCACATGTAAATCACAGAGACAATCTGTTGCATGCACACACGCAAAATGAAAACTTTAAAGCTTTGCTGCAACCTAGTGTTAACTGTATTTTCAAATGACTAAATCCGTCTTTAGCACTTTTCAAAAACTTGGCCTGGAAGTTGTATTTTCAAATTTAGACTATTTTCCGGGTTCTTTTCTTATGACTATATGAACCCTGATTATTGCACGAACATCACCATTGAGGTTGTTTGTCTGAATACTTCTGTTGACCTTGGTTTAGTCAAGCATCACAGGGCGTGCAATTGGCAGAACTCCTGAGTGGGGATCCGGAAGGATTACAGCTAGCGGCCATCTACAGGTGTTGGAGCGTCTATAGAGCTGCAGGTGGATCTGGGAGAAATATTTTGGGCCTTCGCATGCGTTATGTTACCCTGGAGAAACCTGCAGCTGGTGAACAGAGGTGGTTGGCTGGCTCCACTTGTATCGGCGGATGCATGTGGAAGACATCGCCTTCTCCAAACACCATAGCAGACATACAAAAGGTGGGACACAGAAAAAGAGAGAAATGATGTGCCAGATTGGGGAGGAAGGGGAGGGGGGATATGATAACTTAAAGAGCAACTGTGTTACAAAAATATAAAAACACACAAATATTTGCATAAGCAAAAATAATACAATGGTTTGGTACGAAGTCAAATTTCATTGTGTGAATTGTACTTTCCATATTTTTTTAACCATTAGAACACAAATATCATACAAAATATCCCACCAAGGGAAAGCCACATTTAACCCTGAACCTGTCTGTAAGTCTAGGTCCATTTTTACATGTAACTAGTAGTCCTCATGTTATGGGGGGTGGAACACGGGGGGATTGACCTGAGGCCCTTCCCGACGCCCTGCGTTGAGCTTGAACCCACGACGCCAGACTTGGAGGGCCACGCTCTAATAAGTTTGTAAGAGCCGGGAGTAAAATCTCATGGCTCCGCAATACACTAACACAGAGGGAGGGATGTTTACTAAATATATCACCATAATCAAGTACTAAAATAAAAGTAGCAGCAAGTCTATTTTCCAGTAGCAGAAGTAAAGCATGACTTGTTCCTGGAAAATAAGGCACCAATATCAGCTTTAATTTCTTCAAGCATACAGCCTGGAGGGAATCATCAATGAAGGTTGTTGGGCTTTTACAAGATTCAACGATCAATCACTTTCCCTGAGTATGCATTTAACAAGGTGCCCCCCCCGACAACGTGACAATGTGAAGGGATTGTTTTAATAGTGTGGAGCGTTTCTCATTATCTCCCTTAGCGAGGAGAAATTAGAGAGGGCAAGACATTGATGTGTCTGAGAACCGCAGGTGAGAACATTTCACAAATCTCCAACTCCTAAGTCAAGTACAATGGATTATAACTTCACTTGGCGCACTTGTGATATGAAACGAAAGTGGTGCAAAAGTGGGACGGCAAGTCTGGCGGAGTAGACACAATTACAGTGCTGAGGATATGCTGTGAGCATCGGATGTAAGACAACAGAGCCATTTTAAAGGAGATTAGTGCTGACACCTCCCTGTGTCTCAGCGTGCGGTGATCACACTGTGCTAGCTACTGTGTGTGGGAGGCCTTTTGTCACTTGTACCATTCAAAGTGGGATGAGGAGAAAACAAGCGATGAGATGACACCCAGCCGCCTTCAGCAGATCAAAACCAAACTAATAAGTCAGGATGCTCAAATTAACAATGAGGCCTTTTGTTTAGCTCAGCTGCTTGACTCGCTCAGCCTTGGTGCACCAACTCCACAGGCACATTTAAATCCATCCATGAGCGAGACTTTGGAAATAATTACTGTTCTCAGTGTCATCTGAAAAAAATAATTGTAGAAGAGAAACGATGTCTATGAAAAGGCAATTTTAACAGTTAACGTACCTCTGTGTTAAAATACGAAGTGGATGCACATGATCCGCTGTAGTTAGAGAAATAATCATCCCCGATTCATCCATCTGCAACAGAGAGGCAATGGTGACAGAGGAAATGGAGGCGGAGTTCCACTGTGGTGTAAGCCTGTTGAAAGGAGAGCCGGTCATTCATTAAGTGGACCCTGGGGTAATGTGTATGAGGCCCTCCCTTTGCAACAATAATTCACTCCCATTGTCCAACTGAGGAGGCTCGTTGAAAATTAATTTGAGCTGTTCAAAAGTCAATAACATCTTCCCACGAGACGCACGTTTTACCCCCCACACCTCTCATTCATGTGCGCACACACACACACACACACACACACACACACACTTACAACAGACACACTCATACACACTTCTCTCAATTGCCTCTCAATAGTGAGAGGCTAAGCATTATTGACCACTTGCTGAGCTTAATGTACCTACATTCTACCCTCCAGGCTATCCACCCCTACATCCTCCTTTTACAAATGTCAGTATTATCACTGTATTACCAGGCTATTTTTCAACCACTGCATTAAGGGGGAACTTTTCTGACAATGCAAATGCAGTAGTTGTTCTGAAGAAAATGCTGGATAGATTAAAGAAAGAAACGACAAAACATCCTCTAATCATATTTGCATGCACATGTACATGTAATACATCCCCCCATGCAAATATAGGAAATAATATATGTGTTATGAAGTGAAAGACATCCAAGTTCACAGCCACCGCTACAACATAGGGACTTAATCATAACACATAAAACTCTACCTCTGAGTGAAGTTAAAGCAACAATGTCCATAAGGCAGGATCCATGTCAAGCACACTTTTGATCAATCCAGCGGGATTCAGCTTTTAGTCGGAGTGACTATAGTTGCATCTACATATGTGCTATCAATATATATAGAGCTCTGTCAGAAACGATTACAGTTGATTTCCATGTCTTTGAGTATCATTGGGATTGTGCATTTATCATTTCAGATGTGGCCAATGTTCTGCTAGAGGGACCCTCGGCTCAGTCCAAATACAAAAAGCCCGGACACATGTAATCTAGATTTTTAAGGGAGGTAATACTTTATGAAATCAATTACTTGATTGTGCTGTTGTCTTTCCTGGAGTATTGACATGTTGCATTCATTTTTCAGTTGAAGATGACAATAATTAAAGATAGTAGAATGAAGAATGATTATACATTAAACTGAAGGATGTTTGCTATTTTTTCCTTTCGACATTGTTGGAGCATTTCCATTCATTCATTCATTTATAAGGCCATTTCCAAAACCTACAGCCTGCGGTAAACATGCAGATCAGGGTCAAACTAATGAGATATTGGTCATTTCTGGATCTGTATTAGACTGTTGACGGTAGTGGAAAATGCGTAAAGCTCGGTGAGAGAGAGTATAAAGTATAAAACGCAACAAAGAACCGAGACTAGATTCACGCTAAATACTCACTGGATGCGTTTGCAGCTAAGTAGTCAGTACACACTGAGCTGACAAGATACTCAGTCAGATTCAGTTCAAATCTTAACTTGGTTTAAAAGTGACAATATGCAGATGAGTGGCATAAATTTATCAGTAGTCAACCGATCAGAGAAAATTGTATAATCTCAAAACCATTCAAATCTTGTCCTGGGCCTTTGATCAAGGTTACTGCTCCAAAATTTCCATTTCCTCTCTTGACTAAGACATCAGCTCTGTTCCTGTAGTGGTTTCGTCCATTATAAAAGCTAAAGAAATCTAAACCCTGAGGAAAAAAACCCTGGAATACGTAAAAATGTACGTGAGCCTTTCAAGTATGCCTTGTTACACTGCAGTATTTCTAAGAAGACTATAAGAACAGTTGTGTTACATTTGTTGCGGCCGTGGCTTTGAGATACTCCAGGTCATCCAGTAACTGAATGCTGGTTTGACCCTCAACTTCTTGCAAAAAAAAATCCTTGAGCAAGACACCTAATCGCTAACTGCTCTCAATGAGCTAGCTGTCACCTTGCATGGCTGACACCACAGCCAGTTGGTGTATGAGTGTGTGTATGCATGGTTGGAATGTGAGTCATTCATTGATTGTAAGGTACTTTGAGTGGCTGTTGCAGCAAGAAAAGAACTGTATAAATGCAGTCAATTTACCATGTGTGAGTGGATTGTGTCAGATTATTTACATACTTACAGCAGACGGCTTCATTCAGTGCTCAACTTGCAAGACGTAAGGATGTGGAAGGTCACTATATAAGAAGAGTTAATATTGTACTATGCGTACAGTTGCTTGTCCATATAAAGACAGATATTGTGATTCGTCCCCGGGGGTCAAACACCAAACAAAATGACTGTGGTGACAGACTGAGGCAACAACCAGCAAATACTTTGCAATTTCCCTGAAGAAACTTTTGGCAAAGCTGCATCAGGAGATTCCCCTCAGCATGTTTTTCTGAACTGAAAATGTTGCCTCGTGCCACTCTCAAATGTCTTGTTAACTATGTTGCAAAGTATTGAAAAAGCAGATGACATCATTATTGTCATTAATGAGGAAGCTGTTGCAGTCAGACTGAGGGTTGTAAAAGTGTTTGAGTTTAATGCAACTAAGCTAAATGGATGTTTCATTTTTGGGGAAACTTGGGGAGATGTTTAGATACATTTGTCAATGAATGCCTTCCATCCTGTTATTTCTCACTTTGAATTACTGTGGCTCATTTCCATATGGCATTACTGAGTTTGTCATAAGGTCCATTTTTACATGCCACGATCAATACCCACATTGTGGGGGTGGACATGGACCTAGATGGAGCGTGGGGGATTAAGACCAGATGCCTTTCCTGAAGCCTTGCATTGGATTCAAACCTGCAACATTTGGTTTTGGCCATGGAGGCTCATTGGTAGAGGACGCTTCGGGAACCGACGAGCCAGATGTTGTGGGTTCAAACCCACCACGGGGCATCAGGAAGGTTACTTTGGCTTGATCCCCCAAGCTCCATCTAAGTCTGTGTCCACCCCCATAATGTGGGGACTAATCGTGACAAGTAAAAATGGACCTTTCATAACCGAAGAATGATTAAGATACAGCCAGACCTAGGCCACTTTCTGCACCACAACTTGACCTTAGGGAAACAAATAAAAATTGAGCAAAGTTGCCAATAGAAACTACTTTCCACATGTTAATGTTAACATTAACCTTAACTCACCGCAGAGAACAATTGAATCTTTTCAATGGAAACTGATGACTCTATTTGACCAATTCAAATCCCCTGGACCTGATGAGAATGCATCCACGCTATTCCCAACTCATCTCCTAAGAGGAAAACTACCGAGCCCCTCGACGTTGGGCGCTGCTGAAATGTTGATAGAGGTGCAGCACATGGGCCATTTTGTCAGAGGTTTGGCAGGTGAGTAAAGATACAAGAGGAGAGGTGTCTGTTTTGAGGTCGAGAAAGAGTGGGAGAGAAAAGACAGAATGGGGCTCAACCCCCTCACATCAAAGCTTTGCCCACCGGCGGTGTCTTGTGATATTTATTTATTGAGATGATTTTGCCAGAAACCCAGTGGCCTGCCTGTGCCCTCCCACTCTTTGATATTCTGCTTGGTTCTTAGCTGGCCGTCCTCAGAGAAAGAAGAGTGTGGGGTGTGTGGGGAGGGTGGGGGGTCAGCCAAAGAGACCCCCAGAGGAAAAAAAAAAAACATGGCTCACCGAGTACACATCGGAAACACTATACAGCCATATAGTAGTATATACACAGCACACGCAAAGAACACCGCAGATGATGTGCAGTGAGAACATGGGGGCGGGTGGTGGGGTCCATGCATTGATTGATATCAAATTGCCGATGAACTGTTTCCTCTACCCATGGAGGGATGTGAATGAATATCCGAGTAGTGGGCTTGGGGCACACCTCTCACACACGTTTGGGGGTTGAAAAAACAACCACTACCTCTAGTGTGAAGGGAAGCTATTTGTGTGGCTTAGAGATACAGGACACAGAAATGGCCCCAGGGTTGATTCTTCTCATTATAATCTCCAAATATAAAACAGGTTCACACACACACGGTAATGAGTACCTCCCCTCTCATGCTCATACCCGTGCCCAGCGGCACGCACACACACTCCATGCATGCATCTGGTTGTCAGAGATCATTTGCACACCAAATACACACAGGTCCTGTCCAATGCACAGCAATCAACCCGTAACCACACGAGCCAACCATCACGGTCATCCGTAGCCCTGACACCCGAGACAGACCACATCAGAGGGAAGCAGCAACAGTTATCATAGCAAAGTAGACCCACGTGGAAGCCATTCACTAACCTAAGGAACTAGGGGTGGCATGTCCATGGTCCTGATAACCGTCAATGAACTGTAAACTGCAACAACACAAAGAGGTGAGAACTCCCTACAATGCTGCCTGTTTGACACATCAGTGTGGGTTGAGGTGGAGACTTACACATGCCCTGCCAGAGCTCCTTTGGAGATTTGGATTAAAAGAAATCCATCGACAATTTTTATTCATATATGTGAAATGACAGGGTGTTCGATATGAAATTATCTCTCTTCACACAGGAGCCAGTTGCTCAGTCAATTTTTTAAAATCATGATGGGAACTAGTGCATGTCCCCAGTATGGCCAACAGTATAGAATACATAGATGCAAAACAACAGTGGAATTCATGGATACTGACAAAACGGGTATTTGTTTTGGCAGTCACTAACTCTGATTAACTGAGGATGGCCTCTGTCTATATGCCCTGTCAAAGTAGCCCAAAGAGCATTCACAAAGAGGGGCGGAGAGCTGCTACTCACTGCGTGGCGGGTTGTAATTCCAGACACGGGGGAGGGTGTGTTCATCTCCTCTGTGTGACAGACCTCCAACATAACACATTGTCAAATAATTCTTAATATGGCGAGTGTGACACCGTGGCTACATTCTCAATATTCAGATTTGCTCTGGCCCATAAACTCAACTGCCGCTGCGTGCCGTTGGCCCATCAATCAAGTCATCTCCAAACCTGGCCCCCCTCCTCACCTGTCAACATATTTGAATATGAGGTGGCGCTTGGATGGCTTCCACAAGATAAGCCTCTGGGAAAACAAGACCTGGCAAAGCTGTTTACACGTGTTAGGGTTGTGAATTTTGATTGAGGAATATGCATAGCTTTCCTGTGCCAGTGGATATGACAGCTACCCCTCACACCACCACCACAATCCCCCGTCATCAACCACATATTTAAAAATACGGATTTTTAGTACAGTCTTCCCAAAAAGGAAGTTCAGGGTTTTTCTGGTTACTTTTTTTTTGGGGGGGGTGGAAATAAAAGCAGTATTTTACTAAATTCCCTGGCAAATAATCTGACTTGAAAAGGAGCACCGACAACAACAGCAGTTGCTTCATGTAAGATGTTGAGGACAAACACTGGGTGCTGAGTGAAAATGTCAAGGGTTGACAATCACTGCCCGTCTCCGTTAGTCTCTCTTTAAACAACTCTCCTTTTAGACGCTGACAGTAATTGATCCTGTGTAAACAATAATCCATCTCGAGCAGAATGTCCATTTAACACTCTGCGATTGTCTGCCTGAGAGGATAAACAAACAGAGTGCCACCACATCTGTTATGGGCTGGGCCCCTCTAGATAAAGATGGATGGGGTAGTGGAGGGAAAGGGGGGTCTAGAGAGGCCAGGACCGGCAGTAGAGACCCATGTCGACTGCTCTCCTTCCTCATGCATTAAATTCAAAGGTGACTGGTGTGCAAAAAAGCCTCAAACTCCCACTGATCAATTGTAAGCAGAAAGAGGAATGGAGCGAGGGGGGGATTCCTTGTTTGGCATACATTATCAGCACATTGGGCCAAATGATGTCATCCATCAGGATGGACACTGCAATTTACCATCTATTTCCTCATCAATCAAACTTGAGAGTTCATACAAGGGGAGGGGCTTTCTCTCT
>OMLC01036218.1:0-14394 GCA_900302585.1 Regalecus glesne
ATATATCAACCAGAAGAAGCGCTTTTTCATCTGCTTTGCTTAGTAGGTTGTTATACCCAGGAGGTACTCTGGATCTCACAGAATCACCAAGAGGTCAAGGCATCATCACTGTATTGTTACATCTGTAGCTAAAACCGGGAACAAGAAAGACCTTACTAAAAACACAGAGAACAAGACAAGATGAAGAGGGATGAGTTCCTCGACAAGATGAATTCAAACTCCTTCCTAACTAGGCTATCTGAAAGCCCAAGGGGATGTGTGGTTTTATCATTAGGCTATGCAGGATGCATTTTGATATGTGCAGTGATTTTAATGCTGCAACATATTGGAAGTAAGAGGCAGGAGACTGAGATGAAAATACAGGTTGTGTGCTGCGCCGGATTCATTCCGCGAGAAGCTTTCTGCTGAAGAAGAAGAAAAAGAAGAAGTTCTATTTATTTGTCATTGTACATAGAAGAGGCCTATTTTATGTGTCATGATTAGTCCACATCTTGTAGGGGTAGACACAGACTTAGATGACGCTTAGATTAAGGCCGGATGCCCTTCCTGATGCCCCACAGTGGGTTTGAACCCGCAGCCTCTGGCTAGTTAATTCCTAAGGCTAGAGGTACAATAAAATGTGTTCTCTGCATTCAATAAATCCAATTATATTGAAACAGTGATCAGCTGCAGCATCTGAGAACCAACTCAAGTTATTTTTCCCATTGTCTTGCTCAGGGGCACAGGAAGGAGCATTAACCCTAACATGCATGTCTTGGTGCAAAGAAACCCATGTAGACACAGGGAGAACATGCAAACTCCACACAGAAAGCAAATGGGATGCTATTCAAACCCAGGACCTTCTTTCTGTGAGGCAACAGCACTAACCACTGCAACAGCGTGCCACACTCAAATGCATGAGGACTCCATGGAATTGCCTTGAAACAACAGCACCAGATGATGAGAGGAAGTACGGCGCTACTATAAATATATGGACTGAACTTATGATAGTTGCAAGGATGGTTTTTTGTTCTTGGTATTTTTTTGCCCAGGGTCAATCATGTTTCATAGAAATAAAAAAAACTTTCACCACAAAGCTGAATACTTGATCTCAACTCTTGTCAAATAATTCAACCAGTGAAACCATGGCAAAAGCAAGGCAGCCCAAGGCCTTATGATTCTTGTCAAAACATTAACTGATGACCAATTTATGCATGTATTCAGCTTCCATATTGACAGGTTTAGTCAGTCCAAAGCCCAGCCAAAGTCAATGATGGACTTAATGCAGAGCAGCAAAAAGTGATCTTCTATCATTTGCCAAGGTATCGTTCTAGAAATAAAGTCTAGACTGACAGACAGACCGTGATAGAAAGACAGACAGGCAGAGAGACAGGTAGATAGACCGTTAGATAGATAGATGGCTCAGTGGGTAGAGCGATCGCCTGGCAATTGGAAGGTTGCAGGTTTCGATCCCCGGTCCTGCAGAGAAGCGTGTCGAGGTGTCCTTGAGCAAACCACTGTTCCCTTAACTGTTCTGCCCTGTAATAGACTGGCGACCTATACAGGGTGTACCCCGCCTTTCGCCCAATAAGAACTGAGATAGGCTCCATTTCCCCTGCGACTCGATTTTGGATAAGCGGGTGATGATGGATGGACTATTATTATCATTATTATTAATAATAATAATAATAATAACAATAATAATAATAAGAATAGTTTCTCTTATCAGTCCTACGAGAGAAAATGTGGAATTCTCTGCATTTTAACCTATCCTCTATAGGAGCAGTGAGGTGCCACCACATGGCGCTGGGGGAGCGGTTAGGGGTTGGGGTTAAGATTAGGGGACACGTCGATATGCTTTCTGCAGGACTGGGGATCGAACTTGCAACCTTATGATTGCCAGACGACTGCTCTACCCACTGAGCTATGCTACCCTTTCCTTCCTAATGAACAATCATTGATAATTTGGCCCTCTCCCAATCATGATCTCATCCTCCCACTCCTCTTAAATATTACTTACTATCCGAGATGATGGGCAACCACCAAGGATGATGTGAAAAACATATCTTGAAAACACCCGACATATAAAGTGATAAAAAGAGCATCTTAAGAGCAGCCACTTGTAAAATAACTGTATGCTGTTGACTTGACACTGACAGGGGCTGTCAGACCATTACCACAAGTAAGCTTGACTTAAGCTCGCAATCTAAAGCTCATATTCTTAGGGGTATATTGGGTGGAGTTGTCGGACTTGTTTGGATGCTGAATGGTTTCTAAGGGCTGAATCTAAAGTGCCACTACTGAGGACGTTCTCATGCATTGGTAATCCAGTGGTCCTTCAATGATTCAGAGAGCCGTGTGGGGAGCGGCAGCCAAGAGCCCAGGCTCTTTCGGCATTTTTAATTCTCACCGCGGTTTGGAGAAGCATAGCCTTTGTAGATACTCAAACTCTTAGCCACTTCAACTTGATCTCTTGCAGCTAACTGTTAGATGTGAAACCATTAAAGTGAATTCGAATGAAGCGTGGCGTAGCTGTCTGGTAGGAAAGGGAGCCAACCAGATGGGGATTCCATGTGTGTTTGCATATGCATGTGTATGTGCATATGCAAAAGAATCACTTGAACTTGTGTAACTGAGGAACATCCAGACGTAGTCTATGTGTGGAGTGCTCAAAGTGAAAAACAAATAATACTCCACTCATTTAAATGCTGCTTTGTGTATCAGCCGATATCAGCAAATCATAATTACCTTCTGAATTTCGACTGTATAGAAAATACTAGGAGATACCGCTGATGTTCACAACATAGATTTATAATCAAGGGGATTACTATTTAACTTATTGACCCACGCCATTATTTAGATAGTAGGGGGCTGTGGAATCTTAGTGGTAGAGCATACACCTTAAAGTCTTGCGTTGCGGGTTCCATCCCACCAAGGGTATCAGGAAGGGTATCCAGCCTTAATCACCCACATTGCCTCTAAGTCTATGTCCACCTCCACAATATTGGGACTAATCATGACATGAAAAAATGGAGCTCATGGTTAGGGAACTGATGGGCCAGATGTTGCAGGTTTGATCCCATTGTAGGGTGTTAGGAAAGGCATCCGGCCCTAATGTCCCCCCAAAAAATGATACCAGGAACCATCACCCCTGGATGTAGCTCCACTCTATTGATGAACCACGATACACATACAACTCTGAAAGACAAACATCTGTTGTGTGTTTTCCCAATTGTGTCAAATTCTGGAGCCCAACAGAAACTAAAATGGATGGAGTGGCCTGAGCGATTTATCTCAATGGTCTGCATCTAGCAGGGTTCAAGCTTTGACTAATTTAATAATTACCCGATTCAAATAACAGCTTTCCACTGGCTGAGAGACTGCATCAATGAACCACACGATAGATTGAATATTCTGTGATTTATTTTCCCCTCTCTAACCAGGATGTGTTGGATACTGTTTACCATGCCAAGGCTGTTCAAATAAACTAGGGGCAGTATAGCTCAGGAGAAAGGGTGGTTGTCTTGTAATCAGAGGAATTGTGGTTCGATCCCCAGCCCCTGCAGAAACCATGTCAGTGTCCTTTAACGAGACACTGAACACCTAACTGATTCCCCCGCGTGACAGCTGCTCATTGCCCGTATTCAACAGAATGAGGTAAATGCGGGGAGCAAATTTAAGTGTATGTATGTAAAATTACAAATAAATAAGGCTCATACTTCTTCATGCTCTTGTCAGTGTATTTTACATCATAGTGGTATGTGGGAGAAAGCCCACCGGAGCAGACGATTCATCACAGAGGACATCTGTATACCGGAGTAGTGCAGCAGAGACGCATTGAGAATGAAAGGTGATCGGAACCATTCCATAAGTAATACTTTTCGTATTCCAAGGCTACAAATGAAGGAAGCAGAGGGCTAATTAATCAGGCACTTGTTTACCATTCTCAGGGTCCTCTGTGTTCATTAGTCTGCAAAAGCTGCACTCTATGGAACTGGAGACAGCCACAGGAGGGGAGATCCATCTCCACACTGCGGGTGACATTTGGAGATTTACAAGCCAGCACATGCCACGTGCTACATCCCCCGTCCCCACAAGACCATAAACGCTTCATTATCATTTCAAATTGCTTCTTTTGTTCCCAGCAACAAACAGCGGCAACATAATTGAAAAGTAAACTCTGGTTCCATAGTGTCCTCAGCAACCCCATCCAATCCCCATCAAGAGGACCCGGCTCCAGATATTGTGTGATGGAACGGATTGGGTTCAATTTCCCATGAGGAGCTGGAGGGAAAAGTCATGATTAATATCCTGTAGCAATCAAAGAAGTGTTGTTGTGTTATTACTGTGAATTATATGGCAATGTCTGCATTATAGCCTCCTTTGAATAAGTCATGAACCCTTATAAACGTTACAGCCCACGGCATGAAAAAATACTTCATGTCAGTCGCCAAGCACCGGCCAAAAGAACCAGAAGAAGAAAAAAATCTATTTTTACCTGTCATGATTACTCTCCATGTTGTGGGGGTGGACACACACTTAGATGAAGCTTGGGGGGGAGTAAGGCCAGATACCATTCCCGATGCCCCATGATGGGTTTGAACCCCCAGCCTCCAGCTTGTCAGTTTCCAAAATACACGCTGTACTGCTAAGCTGCCTCAGCCCCCAATCAGGTTCAGTTTTATGTCTCACAATTGCTCCCCATGTTGTGGGATTGGACATGGCCTCAGATGGACGTTGAAGAAGAAAAAAGAAAATATATTGAAACTATTCTGCAGAGAGGCAGGAAATGAGTTAGAAGCAGGATGAATAGTATGGGGTTCAAGCATATGTTCCTCTCCTTAACAGAAGAAGAGAAAATGGTCCTCTCTTGTCAGCAAGCCAGCAGCATTGATGACCATTTTCCACAGCCCATTTCCCCACTTAGTCATTTCCACAGCACAAAGGAGCAGCAGAAGGTGCGAGTTATCCAAGAGAAGCAAGAATAGTCCCGGAGACAGCCCGAACAGTCAGCTCGTAGGTTAAATAAGCCTCTACGTTTGTCTCATGGAGCAGGACATTTCACTCAGACTTAATAGAGTTCAATGTGGGCAAAAATCTGCTTTGAGTATAGGATAATTGTGGGTGAAGGTGAGTTGAATAAGTTCCTGTAGTGTGCAGGCAAGGATTAGCATCTGGTGCCCTGTGACAGATGGGGGCCCTACTGCCCAATGCAACATAGGGGCAAGGGACTATCAGGTATCACTCTAATTACACACTTCATAAACTTTTCAACCCAAGGTTTGCATGTTATTGTCACAAGCTAGCCAGAATCATATGAATCAGAACTTGTTCAGGGTCACATTAGGGGCGGCGTAGCTCAGCGGGTAGAGCGGTCGTCTGACAATCGGAAGGTTGCAGGATCAATCCCTGGTCCTGCATACAGCATGATGAGGTGTCCTTGAGCAAGACACTTAACCCCTAACTGCTCCCCGAGCGCCATATGTTGGCACCTCACTGCTCCTATACAATAGGCTGGTTCAAAAATGCAGAGAAATCCAAATTTCCCCTTGTGGGACTGATAAGGGAATTATCATTATTATTATTAAAATACTACTGTGGGCTGAACAGAGCTTTGGTACTAACAATTGAGTTGCATTTATTTATATTTCTGTCAATATCTGCTTGGGCTGTCTTATTAAAAACCTTTGAATTAATACATTATACATTAAATTACATTATAGGCATTTAGCAGACGCTCTTATCCAGAGCGACGTACATCAAGTGAGCAGTTAGGGGTTCAGTGTCTTGCTCATGACACCTCGACATGCTGTGTGGAGTACCAGGAATAGATCCTATAACCTTCCGATCCCCAGACGACCGCTCTACCCACTGAGCTATGCCGCCCCTTAATAGGACAGGATTTGTCTGCTTTGGGGTGCTACTCCGACCCTCAAGATGGAGAAGAAAAAGCTTTATTTGTTTGTTGTTGCATTTGACATCCTACTGTATGGGAGCAGTGAGCAGCTGCAGCACCTAGGACCAACTATAGGACCAACTACAGCTCTTTTTCCTATTGCCTTGCTCAAAGGTACAGGCAGGATGATTAACCCCAACATGCATACCTTTTTGATGATGGGAGAAAACCATAGCACTCAGAGGAAACCCATATAGACATGGGAAAAACCTGCAAACACCATAGAGAAAGGACCTGGGATGGGCTACAAACCCGCTGTGCTAATGTACTACCCAATATCGAGAAGTCCTAAGTTCTTCCCAAGTAGAATAGAAATAAGCTTGTGGAAGAACAACATACCTGACTCAGAGCTCAAAAGCAAGCCATATGATCAGGGATGCAAATAGAATCAACAGAGTCCCACTCATTTGTAATGGGGCTGCAAAGGACATGAGACTTGTCGTTATTGGAAGTTACATGTTAACAATACCAGATAGACAAAACAGAGATTCCTTCAGTAATCGACAGCAAATTTAGTGGGGTAATTGAGTTAAATTTCAAGACTGTCATTGGAGTTGGCCGCATTGCCCCTGCATGATAAAATATCCAAGTTGAGATACCCTGGAGGTCTGCAGTTTAAGTTAGAAGGACAACCTGGTTTCCACTCTTGTCTTCACAGTATAAATAGGACACATCTCAAGTGCCTATAACTCACATTAAGGGAATCAAGTGTCTGACCTGCCAGGCTGCAAAGCTCGATCATTTGATTGCACCTCCATATATCCAAACGTAGTATGTTCATTACAGAGCCGGTCCATCAGGGTGCAACAGCCAGGCGATTGAAAACCAAAACACTAATTTCCAAGGTGACGGTCACGGTCCAAGGTCAAGACATAATAGAAATCACAGCACTGTCTGAACAGGCACATAGCCGTGCATGCACATATCTGTGCATGCACAAAAACACACACAAATAAATGGGCACACATCCAAATGGACACATATACGTGTCTATGGTGCTAACACGCTTGCCATGCCATCATATGGGCTTCATTATGGGCTTATGGGGCGGCAGTAGCTCAGTGGTAAAGCCCACACTCCCAAGTCAGGCATTGTTGGTTCAATCCTACCAGGGGGCATCAGGGAAGGCCATCTAGCCTTAAAATCCCATGCCTGGTAAATGTGAGGCATATAATGCAAAGTGCCTTGAACAGTTAGTGGACTAGAAAAGCCCTACATAAGAGTAAGTCCATTTGCCGTATGTGAATATGTCATTAAGGATAACATAGCTCAGCAGGTAGGCTGGTCATCTAGTAATCAAAGATTGGTAGTTCAATCCCCGATCCCTGCAGAGGAAACCCACACAGACAAGGGGAGAACATACTAACTCCATACAGTAAGGACCTGGGAGAACCTAGGATTCAAAAATGTGACCTTCTTGCTGTGAGTCAACAGTGTTAACCACTGCACCATGGTGCCAACCAGGACAATGGGTAGGATGGACATTGTTCTGTCTGTGTGATTCCGCCACAGGTCATATGAATGATTAAAATTTGATTCCATTGTTAACGGTCCATTACAGATTATTTTAGTGTACTTAAAATAAGGTATATAAAGTAATGATCCTAAGAGTCCTCTACAAAGGCTCCCTGCTGAGGGCTGAGTCCAGTTTAAATAGTCAAAGGCATCTGAAGGAAACAGTGCTCAAAGGATTGAGCAATGCAAGGATTCCAATGCCTCCTGATATCCACACATGGCCTTTATCAGACACAAGTTTAAAACTGCCCATGGAAATCCATCAAGCAGCCTTATCTCCAGCCAGCTAATGAAAGATTTGCATGAAAAGAGGAGGGGGGAAAACAACATCCATCAAGGGGTATCCGTGGCGCTTTGTCGAGACCTGCTGTTAAACTGTAACTGACCTCAGAGTGATGACTGCAGGGGAACCAGAAGACAATATGGCTGCTGTGTTTACCTGCCTGCCTCTTTCTGCCTCATCAAAGGGAGATGCCACTAGTAGCTTGACTGACAAAGGCCTGCTGAGTGTAGGGGGAGGCAGGGAGCACTGAGCGATGGATGCCCTATCCATCATGGCGGCCCTGGCTGGTGGGCCGGGGTGCCAGCATGTAGCAGTGAGGGAGAGGTGGTCAGTGAGGAGTCAGCACTCCTGACTTCTCCAGATCCATCATTCAGACAACAGCAGAACAGCATCTGTCTGCCTTGTGACAGCCTGCAGAGTGGCTGTTTCCACACTGGGCAAAGGGCAATGTGCTGACCAGGAAGAGGAAAACAATCAGACATAGAATACAATCCTTCCCGTCAAACCCTCCTCTAAGGTGTATTAATGGTTGAAAAAATGATTTGAAATGCATTTTGAACCTCTGTTCTAACCCCATTAATCAGTGAAAGTTTGTCAGTATATTTGTACCATGGAGGGCCAAATATCCCCTCTCACCCCCAATCTTAACAACCCAGCCTTCTCACCAAGATGTCAGGACTTAGGGTTTGGAGCATGGTATAACTAGGGATTAAGTTGGGAGATCTATTCAAACAAACAAGGCTTTCCTTTCCTTCTTCCAGCTGCAAAAGTGATACAACCTACATTTGATTATTTTTTAGATATCCAAAATTAAGGCACTTCATTACTAAATATACCCCATTAATGTCTAATAGTTCTACTTCATCAGCAAAAGTAAGTTCATGACTGGTTATCCAAGAAATCCATCAGTCCTACATAGCCCGATTCTCCTCTTCCTCCCTGACCTCCCAGTCTAATAAAGAAAGAGGTCTCTTGTCACCATTTATCCACATGTTGTGGGGATGGGGGACTCAGACTTGGATTGAGGGTAGGGAATTAAGGCCGAATGATACTAGGCTCACGCTTGCACTGGAGGTACGCTCAGGTAGGTTAAAGTCCCGATTAACACATGTGGAGGCTATAAAATTGATCACCCAGAATGACAGGCTTTAGCGGCTTTAAGACGGTCAGACCCAAATAACAGCTCTATTGGGGAACAGCACAGTGTGGGGGGTTATGCAACTTTCATGTAACCACACACAGCAGTACATAATGCAGTAATGTGTTCATGGAGGGAGGTAAACATATCTTCACACACAGAAAGAGAGCAGAAGATGGTGAGGTCATGGTAGGTACCCAACCCCTGTGGATCCAAAGGGTTACCACTGGGAGGAAACACTTTAGTGGCTCAAACGTTGTTCTCCTGTAGGAGACATGGTTGTTCTTGGTGGTTCATATGGATAGTGAAAGCTCCAGTCATTCTTGCTGCTGTGCCACAGATCAGTAGAGTAAGCACACATACTTTACTTTAACAGCCAAGACACTACAGGAATCACACAAAGCAGCCTACCACCACCACTGCAACGATTACCACTACTACTACTACTACTACTAATAATAATAATAATAATAATAACGATAATAATAAAAACAAACCTTCACTGTGAATTTAAAATGGACGTTTTGGCAGCAATGGCCTAAGAGCCACTGCTTTACAGGCCAATCTGCAGGAGTCTGATCTCTTTGTATCAATGTAGGTGGTGACCCTGCAGCAGTTGGACACCACATGCTGTGATTTTGGCAGTGCTGGCACTTTGGCTCTGGAGGTGGAGGTGTATGCAGCGAATGCTAAATGGGCTCAGACCCAGATTTCAGCTCGCAGTGAAGACCTGTGAGGACTAAAGCTAGTTAAGCTTTGACACCGCCTCTCACTCCCTGACCCCCCCAGCTACAGACGACCGCTGATGACTAGTCTACTTCAATGAGGGGATCGCTTTGTACACTGCTGAGGAGGGGAACAAGAGCTACACGGTAAAGTGTCAACGGATGTAATTGCAATCATTACCTCTTCCTACCAGCATGACCCTGATGCAGACCTTAAAGTTCCTCACGCTCTTTTACTGAGGTCAATTTCTACACGTCACTTTTAGTCCCCCCATTGTGGGGCTGGACACAGACTTAGATAGAGCTTGAGGGATTAAGGCCAGATGCCCTTCCAAACACCCTATGGTGGATTTCAACCCACATCATCTGACCCGTCAGTCCTGGTAAATGGACTTGTTCTTATATAAAGCTTTTCCAGTATAGCGAAGACTCAAAGAGCTTTGCAATGAATGCTCATAGTACCTGAAGCATGCCATTCCGTTAATGCAGCTCTAATTTCTCACACTTATTTATTAATGGGAGTTAAATACAATGAGATCTAAAAAATCATCAAAGGAGGCATCTATTGTACCACAGCTTCCCCACTGTTGGGCTCATTAAAACCAGGGAGTACCAGGCACACACACAGGTATTTATAGCTAACAACTCTCTCCGCCAGGAGAACAGAGACTAGCCACAATCTGAATCGCATCACTCCAATATGGCAGGGGGCAGATGTAGAAGTACACAGCCACAGAAGTGCTGCTTTCCAACAGCCCTGTGATGGGGAAGAGGGAAAATGAGGAGGAGAAGGAAAAAATCGTCTTCACGAGCACAACTCAAGGGACTATGCATTCATAAACAGGAATCACCTTCCAGCTTCGTCACAGCAGACTGATAGCAGCAGAGATGCTCTTTTATGTGTTCAGCGCCCAGGGCAGGCAGAGATGGAACAGCCCTCTGGGTACTGCCTGGGCCTCACTGACACGGATACAGGCCCGTACACGGCAGCCTAAGACAAGATGAATCACTGCAAAACACCTCTAGTAAACAACACACGTCCAGACTGAGGGGGTTTGGCTGGATGCCGGTTTTGCATACCTCGCTTAAATGATCGATGCTGCCAGAGTGTGCAAGTATAGGTACAGACATTAGAGGGAGAAGACATGGGGCACAATTTCTTGAGAGTGCAGAGAAACAGGAAAAAGATGACCGTAGCTCAAAATCTGGATCCGGGTCGACAGCAGGCCAAGTGGATGGAGAGCAGGATGAGCAAAGTGACTGAACATGTTAGTCATATTCATCGTAATCCTAAAACCAGCAGATGCAGAGTGGGATGCTGCTATCTACCCATCTCCACACAACTGCGTATGTGATCTGATCCATAGTATCAACCTAATTTAACTTAGTTAACCCAATCAATCTGCAAGGATTGTTTACCAATGAGGACACTGTACCTCTGAGGCATATTTATCCGAGTTTTGTTATGAACTGTTCTGTCCGACTGGTGCGATTTCGAAGGAAACAACTGTCCCGCAGGCTGCAGGACGTCCATCCAAACAAGATGAGCACACCCACCTGCCTGCATTCTGCTCTTTCTAGTTTTGAACCAAGAGATGAATCCTATCATATGGACTGATCCTGGGTGACAACTAACAGAACTTTGCAGAGCAGAGGACTGACTTTGACAGCACCGACAGTCACAGTAGCCTGTCAGACAAAAAGTGAGTTTCAGTAGGAATAGGTAACTGTCTGACCTTGTGCCTCTGTGGTGAATTTTGGGTGGCCGCATCCCTATCAATGAAGTTTTTTAAATTATTCTCAAAGGCGACGTAGAACAAGAGCCAAGCTCATGCTGGCTGGGTTGGTGATATGACCCCACCCCACCCCCTTCTCCCACTGGACCTCGCCCTGTCTATCTGTTTTTGCTCTGTTCTTTTGTTCCTTTCGAGTTGGTGGTGAGAGGAGCCAGGATGTCATCTTACCCCTACATCTTCCACAGTTTCAAACCAGAGAGAAGAATAAAATTCATTTATTTGTCATTATACATAAAAATAACAAAATTTGTTCTCTGCATCTAACCCATCCTATTGTATAGGAGCTGCTTTAGTTCTTTTTGCTATTTCCTTGCTCAGGGGCACAGGCAGGAGTATTAATCCTAACATCTATGTCTTTTTGATGGTGGGAGGAAACCCACAGACATGGAAAGAACATGCTAACTCCACACAGGAAAGGTTCTGGGACAGGATTTGAACTGAGATCCTTCTTGCTGTGAGGCAACAGTGCTAAGCGTTGTGCCAGCGTGCCTGCACACCAAGAGATCAAAGATATCAGACCAAACTGACATGATCAATCTCACTTTGTGTATCATAATTCAGATGTCAATGTCGTTTTTTACCCGAGAACACTTACAAGGCATAACTTAACACCATACCTTCAGCTGCACTACTGATTGTATTGACTCCATCATGCAGGGTATGTGTTCCTACTGGTGGTGGATTACTTTTTGTGAAATAACCCCCTGAACTTTCTGCTGTTACTTTTTTCTCTATTTTAACATGGTATCCCTATATTTTTGTTGCTTGTCAGAGTGGGGAGGCCTTGCTTACGAGGTACGGTGGTCGTCTAGTGATCTGATGATTGGTGGTTAGATCCCCAACCCCTGCAGAAAGCATGTTAAAGTGTCCGTGAGCAAAACACTGAATCCCTAACTGCTTCCGGGGCAGTGCGGCTGCTCCTTGTTCCTATATAATAGGATGGCTTGAATACAGAGAACAAATTTTCTTATCTGTAGGTACAATGAAGAAAGAAAAAGCTTCATCAGCTCGTTCTGGAGCAGGCTTGAAACACTTCGAATTAAATGCGGTGGTTCCTACTAATCGCCCTTTAGTTCAAGATACAGCATTTGTTATGTTAAGGAAACATCCTCTGCTGATAAACATTTCTCTTATCACAGCTACTGCAGGTGCTGCCTCCCCGTTAAGTGCCAAGGTGACCCGAGCAAAGCACAAAATAATTTGGCATGATATAGGGACCTCACCAGAGGGAAAATGGCCTGTCGCCTTTCCTCAATGCAGGGACATAAGTGCTACTTAGCAAATAAATCTGAAACAACCGCTATTTAATAAGAAGAAGGGAAGAAAAATCAATAGTCTCCCCACAATGCATTTGTGTTGTTGGTAACTAGTTACTGAATAGAGGAGAGGATAGGCACCGACCGTGTCCTGTTGTTTCGATAGTAAGATGAAAGCAGCTGACGTGGAACTTGTCTTGAAAAGCAAACTGATCACTGCGGGAGGCATAATAAATGCTTTGTGCTAACTGAGAGAGATATCAAGTGGACCTTTGCATTATGCCTTAATTCAATTATCCCACATAATGAAATTACAGCTGAAACAGAAGCCCATCTTATTATAATCACTCTCTCCTTTCTTTGTCATGCTCAGCTAATAATGTTACACTTATCCAAGCATCCCTTTGACTGGAAATACATTTATACAACTCCTCAGCCAGGGTGTAGTTGTGATGATGACATAAGGAACAAGAGGAGTGTCCTCTGTGGAGACAAGACCTCTGCCTGGTGGACCCATTGCCATTTCTCCAGTGTTGGGACTCGGTGACAAACCCTTTTTTTCATCTGTCAGTAGAAGGGAAATATAAATACACAGATGCACAGGAAAACAGTGGTTTCCCTGTCTTTCTAAGACTGGGCCTCTTGCTTAGAGGACCACCAACCTGCTGCCCTGACTTCAGCCATCACAAAGTGCTTCAAGTGGTCAATCAAAACCTATACTGCTAACCTATACTCCTCCCTTATTTATACCTTGGACCATCTCCAGTTTTTCTAATTATATCAATAATCTACTTACATTCTGTCTACTTCAATACATCTTATTTGGTTACTTATTTTTCTCCCTATTTTGTAGTGTTTTTTTTAATTATTTTACTGCTAAAAATGTTTACTGGTGAGGTGACCTAACTCTTTTCCAGCAAATTTAATTGGTTTGTTGACCATGTTAATCTTGTTCTTTTTCCTCCATTATTATTTCTTATGATTAATCCCTATGTTGTGGGGGTGGACATGGACCTAGACAGAGCTTGGGGGATTAGGACCAGATGCCCTTCTTCATGCCCTGTGGTGGGATCAAACTCACGATACCTGGCTTGTAATTTCCTGGATTTTCCGTGCATTCAACCACTGAGCTACCAAAGCAAAAAAAAAAACCATTGACTATTTTAACCTTCACACAACAACAAAAATAATTTGAAACTAACAGGACGCAGTTGGACAGCTGTTAATTAAAGTGTCTCATTTGTGATCCCAGCTTATAAATCACATCTTGGATCTTAAAAAGCGCAAAAGCCTCACACTCATCAAGACTTCCAAAAAAGGGGCATGGGATGAGGGGTGCCTCTGCTGAAATCTTGATCTAAATTTAATCATATACTCTCAAACAGAAGTGCATGCCCTTCTGAAGACAAGGTTCACACAGTGTACAGCTTGCCATTCCAGAGGCTGCTAAATTGATAACACATTTTCCTTATCATGGGCCTAAAAGAACGCTTTTGATTCCAGGTTATGAAAATAAATGAGTATATTTAAACCACAGTGACTGTGTATCCTTAAATAAAGGTCCGTAAAAAGTGAGAAACTGTGCTCGTACCAATGCTGAGGAACAGCTTTAAAAGCCAATGGAGGGATTTTGATTAAATTCAGCCTCAGTTGTAGAGGCATCACATGGCCCTCTGGCTGGCTGGGACACCATGCTATCGACTGAGGATCGGGTTGAAATTACTGCTTAAGCCTGTATATGTGCAT
>OMLC01036219.1:0-18833 GCA_900302585.1 Regalecus glesne
ATTTTGGTCTGTGTATGTGTGAGTGAGAGAGAGAGAGACATGGATGGATGGATAGATAGATAGACAGAGAAGAAGGCATCAACTTCTTGTGATTGTCTTGAAGGTTGTACTCGGAGATGTCATTGATCTGTGGACCGACTGACTTACTATATTATGCATGGAACTCTAGTTGATCATTTGAAAAGCCAGTCCAATATGTCGTTGAGCTCCAAAAGACACTTTGTTGGTGTTTTTGTTTGCAGTGAAAGCAAGAAAAGTGTATCCCTTGCTTATCGTAGAAATGAGTATTCCCTTCTTCTTTGCCAGCAATGGAGGAGGACCCTTACATGTCATTGTGTTGTGTATTGAGATGCAACTGAAGGTGCTTTTGACAGGATGATGAGTGAAGATTGTGCTTCATCTTTAGCTAGGAGTGTTACAACAGGTTTTGGTATAATCTTAAAGTGTGATTTATCCCAGAGCTAGCCCGTACAGGAGGATTGAAGAGCTGTCTGTTGTTGGTGACGGGGAGAAGGGATGGAAAAGTTTCATCAAAGCACCTCACCACTCAGCAGCCCTTCAATCTCTCTCTCTCTCTCTCTCTCTCTCTCTCTCTCTCTCGCCCCCCACCTCACCCACACACCAGACTCCTGCATTACCAAGGGGACAGCCACAGACAATACAAGCATTCTAGTGGGCTTTCATGGTAATAAGTCAACATGAAGTTCTTCTCATTATAAAATGGAGTGGCCCTTTTTCTTTTTAGAAACGACTCCTCTCTCATCCATAAACAAACCCAAGAATACTATTTGCTGTTCACACATTATAAAATCTCTTTAATTGAGACTATTGTGCATAGTTGTTTCAAGTGTGGCCAACAAGTGTCTGTTTCAGATCGATGTTTTCAAGTGCAGGAAATAATTATTTTGCATTGAGATGAAAGTCAGGTCAGAGCCACACAGCTGTTGATTCAGATTTTTAATTAGTGTCATACATCTCTCTCAGCACCAAGCACAGAATTAGCATGCACCATTGTGGGGAAGGTAATGTGTTATACCAATGTGTTTCCATGTGGGTGAATGGGTGTGTGTTTGTGTCCAGTTTTAAGCGGGAGAAGAAGGCCTTGATGGCTTTCTAAACTCCCAATTCTGTCCTTAATATTGATCCCATTGGTTTTATATTTTGGTCCTCTTTTCTCCTTTAGGTCTGCCCAGGTTTATCAGCCAACCAGCATCCACCAGTGTCCACGTGGGGGATAGCCAAGTCCTGGCATGTGATGTTAACCCAGACCTGGTTCCCTTCTCTCGATGGGAGAAAGACCGTCAACCTTTGGAACTTAGTCCTCGGGTCGTTCAGTTGCCCAGCGGAGCCCTTGTGGTCAGCAATGCTTCAGAGGCTGATGTCGGACTCTACCGTTGTCTGGTGGAGAATGTTGGGCCAGCTAAGTCCAGTGAGGAGGCCCAGCTACAGATACTTCCAGGTAATCTCATGAGAGAGCTACCATGAACTAAAGAAGTATCTAAAATGACAGTAGAATTAGCTGTGAAATAATTTCATTTTCTCAAATTGCAAGAGTACATTCAGTAGAGTGCAGATCCCTGCAAGGTCTATCTACCCTTCTCCAGTTCTTGGACTTGGTAACAAATAACCCTTTTTTCCATCTCCCTGTAGAAGGGAAAATATAGAGGCACTACCGTTGTAGCTCACCTCTCTGATGCTTGGACATAGGTGAAAAAACAGCTGAGGAATTGGCATTAATGTGTGGTACTAAACAGGTTTTTCAAATGGTTGGAATCATTACAAGCATGAGAGGTCCTTGATCATGCACCCATAGCTGTGCACAAAAGTTATTGGGCTGATAGTATGTCAGATTAGCAGCAGACATATACATATATACTCAGGCAGGGTGTTTTTCCTGCCAATATAAGACTTTGCATAGCAACCTAGTCAATTGAATGTGAAATATGGAAAAAAAAACAGTTTTTAATGTGTACCATTTAAGCTGAAAGAAATCTTCCTAATAAAAATATTTTGCCTGTCAAGTCTGGATGCACGGCCTCCTCGGCAAACCCTTGCACAAATGCAGAGACGTCTGATGAACTTACACTTTATAAAAAGAAAAAGGTTTGTTTTGGTCTAACCCTGTCATGTCATGTTTTCCGTACAGGTTGTCAAATTGCAAATGATGCAGGAAAAACTTTATCATCCAATATCCTCTGAAAAATAAAAGGAAACCACAATTTTTATGAGATTAATTATGCAGCTCTACATTGAATATATGGTCTAGACCACTACACTTTTTAATTAAAGTAGCGCATGCTGTGTCATCTGCTGCATCATTCATCACCTCCAATGAAAACAAATGGACACATCTGGTTCAAATGAGAAAAGGTTCAAATGGAACTACAAAGAGAAGAGGTGGAACTGTCATACGGGTTATCAGTGAGGCTTGCTGTTAGATCATTTGAAGAAGGCTGAATTCCACTGTGATTGTATGTCCTACCCCCTAACCCCCTTAGAATCTTTATTTACTGAGTGGTTAACTACTCGACTCCTGCCAGCACAGTGAAAATATTACATATCATAAATTGGACCTCAACGAGACCCTGTTGGGGGACCTTAATCCTTCTGTGTGCCTCTTCTAAGGATTTAGCAGTGCAATGATAAAGGCTTGGATGTGTATAGAAGACCCACCTATGACCAGTTAGGCTATGCCGCCTTAAAAAAAAAAAACAGTTGTTGCAGAGTCAGAAATAAACTTGTTGTTGTTAAGAGCTACTGAAAGTTGAAAATGAGTGTGGAATGGGGTCACTTCCATTGTTGTTCCTATCTTGAATTGAGATCCAGATTTCACAAGAGTCAATTGTGACCTAACCACCTGGGGAATGATGACATGCAAGTCGGTGGTCACAGAAGCAGAAAAGAACCATAACATTGTTGTCATCACTAGACATTGCCCGTGTAGTGAGTCAAAGTAGGAATTGAGGAACCTATCTTTAAATACCGCCCCCTAACAAAGAAGTTCAGTTGTCAACACAGACATTAATTTGATCATACTTGCTTAGGTGTCAGAAGACACTAACCCCCCCAGTCTTGAGTTCGTTTGATGTTGTGAAGATGGATGACACCAGTTATGTGGAAGGTTTCCTCCTCTGACTCACCTTAACCCCAACCCTAACCCTGACATTAAATTCTCCCCTGCAGAAACTGGAGATGAGAGGAAACTGGAGTTCCTAGTGCAGCCTGCGTCCATGACTAAAGTGGTGGGGACCAGTGTGCTTCTGCCCTGTGCGGTCACCAGTTATCCTGCAGCTAACCTACGCTGGATGTTTGATGACAAAATACTGGAAGAAAGGTAAGATTATGACATTTGGGCTTGAAATGAATGTTGTGTTGGGTACAGATCTTCTAAGATGCTCTCAAAGTTTGTATCTACTCGTATCCATGTCCTACTCAGTATGATGTGTTAACCTTAGTCCCTCGCGGGACTAATAAAGGAATATCTTATCTTAAACACATGCTTATCAAAGCCTTTTCCTCCAATTGAACTGTACAGTGCTGCTCGAGCAGATTCCCAAGGCTCACACACATTCCCACCCTCTCTCCAGTTTTAGATATAGAGATCTGCTGCTTTCTACCCAGTAACGGTTGCCCCCACCACAAACACGTTTAAGCACTGGCGCCTGCTTCTAGAGGTGTTAATGCTATTCTGCCATTTTTGCCCCGAGAGCCCCTTTGTGAGAGGTGGGGGTGGGGCTGTCAGATTTCTATCAAGGGAAGTTAACAAATTAAGAGCAGAAAAAGAGTGTCACAGTGCCTGTGCTCTCACTCTGATAACTCAGACTAAGCTGCCCCAAATCCCTTCGAGGGACATAGAGCAGTGGACATGGAGACTTTTCTCCTCATCATTTAAAAATGAACCTTTTTTTTTTTTTACTGCCCCCACTGAGTAATAACTTTGGGGTCAACACGCAGGGCCAACACAGCGTAGCTGGATTAGGGGGCTATTTGTCTCCATTTACAGGCCCCTACTGAGATTTCTAACTTAATTGAAATTAAATATGAGGCCACAATGCTTCAAATGTTATGTCAGTGTGAATCTCATTAGAAAATCAGATTTCTAATTCCGAACATACGAGTCTATCTCCAGATACAAGTCTTAAACACCATATGGAATTGTCAGTGAGTACCCCTGGCTGTGGGAGAGAGCTGGCTAATAGGGTGGTTATTAAACTAGCTTGTATTAATTACAAAACGCTGCCCAGATTCTATCCTTCCCCCCAGGGTACCTCCATCTGTAATTAGCAAGCGTGTGTTCAACAAATGTAGCGGTCCCTCCCATATTCCAGAAGACCCCAGCCCCTCCCCCATGCCCTCAACCTCAGAAAAAGGAAGAAAAAAATGAATAGATTGTGTGGTTGAATACATTACCAAGACGTTTGAGTCTGAGAGAATGTCAACAGAATTTTCTCTGTTGACATTCTGTTTCTTAATACTTGAGATTCCTATGTTCCTCTCAGGCTTCACTTGACAGAAGGAGAAAGCTGTAGTCAGTCAGTCAGTAATTGGAGTCGTCGGGGGGAGGGGGAAGGTTGTAGACGGAAATGGAAAAAGAAGGGCAAATCTGACTGCCTATGACTTCTAATTGGGCTTTGGAATAGAACACAGCAAAAGCAGTCCCTTGAAAGTGGTCATTGCAAAGCTGTAGACTTGAAGGAGAAAGTTGATGGCGATGTATCTGATCTAATGAGTTAAAGGCAGGGTGACTTGTTCAGTGGGGGGGGTCACATGACATCTTTGCTGAGGATACTTCAAGGTGGTCATGTCTCTACTGCACACGGGTTTTCTCTCAAGTTTGTTCTCTTTCTGTGCTCACAATAGCATCTCTGTTGTAGAAATCTGGTTATAGCACTAGCCAGAGAAAAGTAGCTGATTCCAAATGAGGGCAACACGAAAAGCTGTCGTGAATTCAGAAAGTACTGGATGATTCATTAACACCCAGTTACCCATCGTAATTCTTGGCTCTGCATTCTGGTAGCTGAGTAGTTCATGTGAAATGCTTTTGCCTAGCGTTTAGATCAGTATGAATACTCCCCTTGTTCTATGGGAAATATTTTATTTATTATCTAAAGGTATGTAAAGTAAAAGTAAAGTAAGGAAGAAAGAGAGTGCTGTGGTTTTTATGATGCTATGTGTCCATTCTGCTGACTGCATTGGCACCCTTTTGAAAGAAAAAAAAGCTACATAATTTTCAATTTTTTTAAATCATTCCACAGTTGTTTGGTTACAATGAAATATATATAGATATGTTTTCTTGTTCATATTCCTTTAGTCAGGGGCACAGGTAGGAATATTTTCCTATCATCTTGTTCAGGGGCACAGGCAGAAGAATTAACTCTAACATGCATGTCTTTTTGGTGGTGGGAAGAACCCGCAGCACCTGAAGGAAACCCATACAGATATGGGGAGAACATGCAAACACCACACAGAAAGGACCTGTGATTTGAAACCAGGACCTTCTTGTTGTGAGCCAATAGTGCTAACCACTGGGCCACCGTGATTATCTCTACCATGAGGGACACAATAAAGCCATTAAGTGTTAAGATGTGGAATAGCATAGCTAGTTGCGTAACTGTCATTTCTTGAGAATATGGCTGTCCTCCATTGAGTGAAAAGCTTAAGCTGGAAGGAATTTCCTCCCTACACCATTGACATCAGTGGAAACTGGCAAATTGTAATTGGTCTACTTGTTGCTGCTATTTTTGAGACAGATACCTGTTGGTTTAAGTAAATTAACTTCATAGTTTGGGAGGAGACTTTAATCATGGGGTATCTAATCCATTGATCCTTCTGTTGAATTATTGTCCGTGATATTAAGCAAACATTGTCTCACCACAGACCGTCCAAGTGTTGGACATGCACAAAAAAAGTTTAAACTGGAGCAAAACGTCAATGCTACTATTTTTTAGTATTGCTTGAAATGTCATGCATTTTGTACCATTTATTTCTAATGAAAAAAAAAGATTAATCTGATTACTTTTTTCAGTCTGACTTTAAAAATCTATATCAGAATTTACACTGATAGCCAGTCACTGGTGCCATGGCCTTAACTTCACATTTACATCAACTTTAGAGGAAGGCTATCTCTGCAGACACCAAGCTCACAATTTCTCCCACTTAAGCTCAGCGATAACATGACAGAATGTTTCACACTTTAGCATGGTGTTTCTCTTAGCATGTTCAATATCCATCTCTTTCAACCCCCACTTACATACATACACACAATGCCATTTATATCTTCAGTAGCATGCCCGGTTTCCAGAAAGTAATGAGGGTGAGGTCTTTGAAATCACCTCCACAGTTTGGAAGGGTATACATACTAGGCTTGACTCCAGTCATGAAAGGGATAGTCAGCTTTTGTTCTTAGGAGTATCAGTCTATCACTTAATAGAATTCGCTGGCAGTCAATAAAATGGATGAATTATGTATGGCGGCCAGCGACGGGGAATCAACAGAGCATGTAAATCAACCCCCATCCCGAGCCTCGGAGCCATCTGTCTCCTTTCCTCCTTGTCTTTTTTCCTCATTTGAATATGATTGTGTTTATTTTATTTACTTATGTATGAACAGAATGTGATATGGCAAATATGTTTGCAATTGGTCTGTAATGGGACCATAGTTATCTTCCTTACACATGCACACCACTCCCACAAACACATACAGAAAACCATGTGACCATATGAGCCCTTTCCTGGGTTTAAAGAAAACATGGAAACACACATTTTCATCCTTGATGGCCTTTGGAAGTCGTTATAGTGCAGTGAGCCAGCAGGGGAACTGGGGAAAGTATGTGTCTCCACAGTAGTGTACCTCCATGAAGCCAATTTATAACCGTCACCTCTAGTCCCTACATAAGCAGCTTCTACTTTCCTCTGCTACTGTTTCCAGCATATCATCTTGACCTACCTGTTTTTATGGCATGATGTGTTGTGTAGCTTTACAGTAAATCAACTATTACACTTGATGTTAAGAAAAATGTTGCAGTGATTCTGCTTGAACATTGAGTGGATTTCAAGTCCCCACTAGGCTTTGGCAAATGGTGTATGATTGCTTGTGTTGCGATAGCTCTGGTCACATTACTTGCACGCACCCATGTGTACATGTGCGCACACATAAATGCAGCAGTTTTATCACCCTTAAGAAGGCACGTCAACTTGGCAAATGCTACAGACATTTAGGTTTTGCTGCTAAGCATTGTAAGGATGGAATGGCTTGTAATTCCCTACTTTTTCTGCTGAAGCTTCCCACTCAGAGTAATGCTCAGGATTTAAACCTGTATTGTTGGCTGTTATGTTAACAAAAAATATGAGCCTGCACCTTCAACCTTTCCTTCAGCTATGTTTCAGATTTCAACTTTTCTCAAAAGTTGTTGGGATCATAGATGGCATCAGCATAGTAATCATAATGTAAAAGAGTAATTTCACTGCAGTGTTTGAACTAAGGAAGACCAAGACATGGAACATTATTTTTTTGCCGGTGAACTGTGGGATTTTTTTTATTCAACGCCATCTCTCAGTATCCATCACATCAATAACATGCATACAAACTCACCTGCTCTCCTCCTCTTCCCTCAAAGCATCTTCTGTCTTGGCTTGCTTTCAACTCCCATAGGCATGATAGCAGCAGGATTGCATATTCATAGCACATAGCTCGTTGTCATAACATTCCTTCCAAGCTCCCTCGATCACCTACATCTTTCATTCCCTCTATCAGGTCTGATTCGGTTTAATAAACTGAGTTGGTGCTATACATTCCATGTTCAGTGTCTGTAGTGCTCTGAGGCACCAAAACAAACTAGCCAAAGGACCGCAGACAACAAGAGGATGTCATATTGGATTATTGATATTGGTATGCACATCAGCCTAAACTGAGGCTTTACTTGAATATCCAACTCTTCCTCCATATAGGCATGATGGAGTTATGAACTTTATTTTAATATGTGCTAATCAAAAAATCAGTTTATTATCACAGCCCTGGCAGGGGAAAATATAACAGCAAGTCAAGTAAGGTATGCAAGAGTTGTTCCCTTTCCCGGAGGCCCTGTGGCTTTCCATTACAAGGCAGAGGAAAACAAAACAGTTTTCATGGCTGACTCACTTGAGAGGCTCTAGCTAAGACCCTGTGTTGTTTCTCACATTGATTTATTCTTTATTTGTTGTTTTTTTTCGATCATTCAGTCATTACCATAAAATCCAGAACACCTATGCCATTTTACAGCTTGTCCCTAAGCGGCAAAAATCTGGAGGGCAAGAAATGAAAATTTGAAGGGAATCTTTTCATAAGCTAGCCAGATGTTGCAGGTTCGAATCCATCACGAGCCGTCAGGAAGGTATTCAGCCTTAATTCCCTAAGCTTTCCATCTAACTCTGTGTCCACTCCCACAACGTGGGGACTAATTGTGACATGAAAAATGGACCTCTCTGATCCTTTTGTAAGGTAACAAATCACTCCACTCTGCTATTTGCCCTTTGTGACAGCTAAAAGAAATCCTGATGTTTCCATCTCTCCTCTAGGTTGCTCCAAATGTGTAGCATTAGTCTTAATCATTATCCTGGTCAAAGGGTACGCCTGCTTTGTCGCGCCCCCTCAGTTGCTTTCACATCGAGTGACAACGCCTCTTCCTGCAATAGGTAGTGTTCAGCATGCACCATGCTGGCTTGGAGATGGATCATCAGTGAGGAAAAAGAAGTCACCCAAAAGTAGGGCAAGTGAGAGATGTAGAGTAATGCAGGTAGTAAAAGGGGGGTAACTGAAAGAGATGGAGGGAGTACGATTCAGGGAAGTTAAGAGCTCACCTCTCTTTCTGTCCTTTAATAATGAAGGCCGTTTTTGTTGTGACAGTTGTGATCCCTCCTCCCTTTCTCCTGTTCTAGATGGCATGACCCATGTTCTGAGTAGAACCGATAGGTCTGTGATGCTCTCTGTCAGTGCCTCCAAACACACACACACATACACACACAGACATCCATAGTTTGCACTATGGGTTGCACAGTAGAAGGATTAGGAATAAGGTATTGGTTTGCTGTCCTCACTACCACCATCTTCACTCCACCAGACAGACTTTCCATTGCCATGAGGAACTCATAACAACATTCGTCTGGCTGGAGCTGCAGGGGACTGCATATGGTCCGGTCTGCTGGACTCCACTTGTGCCTATCCCCAGCTGCAGATTTGAACTCCGTTTCCCCCCCTAACCATTGTACCTCCCGAGGCTTACTCACATGACAGTGAAGCAGTGGTTGGTGAAAACACTTGTACGGGCCACTGCAGTGCCGAAAGACTGTGGACTGCCATGAGGAGACCTAGAGAGAAGCTATGTCCTGACCATTTGTAAACAGCTTCCGGGACCTCAGGCCACTGGCAGAAGCTAAAGGATGGAGATTGCAGGCATCCCTACCTGCAATGGCTCACTTAGCAGACTGCACTAGACACATCTAAACACCCCGCTGGTAGGACAGCCAGCCAACCCACACACAAACACACACACACACACACACACACACACAGATATGTATAGTCTAGGTACATTGACCCCACCAGCCTATGTAACTGGTGGCTGAGTCACCACTCGCATGTAAAACGTATCATTCAGTTTCTCTGTCCCTCTGATCAGGAGCAGCAAAATTGAGGGGGCTGTGCTGAAGCCCTTTAAATATTGATACCAGTCTTTGATGACCCTATTCTGTGGTCACTTGTGTACGATAGAAAAGTGGGAGGAGCATAATGTTGGTATCAATACTAGATGAGGTCCATTTTTACACGTCATGATTAGTCCTCATGTCGTGGGGGTGGACACTGACATAGATGGAGCTTGGGGGATTAAGACAGGATGCCCTTCCTGATGCACCACGGTGGATTCAAACCTACAATATCTGGTTTGTCAGTTTCCAAAGCCTGTGCTCTACCATTCAGCTGCTGTGACCCCCTGGTATTGATACTAGATATGAGGAAATATGTATTTCCTTGTCGTTTTTCATAGGATTTTTTTCTTGGGACATCATTTTGCATTTGGCCATCCATGAATGTTGTCCAATTTGACAAGCAGGCAGCAGCTGAAAATATCTGAGCACAAACTCATTCCACACCGTGACTGAGATGGGAGGAGATGCAATGTCTGATGTTGGATTTGGTAACAGAAGCAGAGAGGTCACACGTCAACACAATTCATGATACGATAGTGAGCCCAATTAGCTCATCTCACCCAGTCTGCCTAACACTCCCAATTTCTTAATCATCACATTATGTGTGTGTTGGGGTGTGCACACATTGTCTGCTCCTTGAGTTAAAGTGACAGTCCAAATTGTAAACGAACCGAACAGCTCATTTTAGGCAAGCATAATTTTAATTAGCTCTTTGCTTACCTTCTTCCCGCTGAGGGCTTGCTGTGAATGCAGAAGGTGGCACAAGCCAGACAACTGTCTTGACAATATTGCTAGTTGGACTCAAGTGAATTAACTCGAGCTACCTTTAGTGTGTTCTAATTAATTTACAATTCCCTCATTCTGAAGGGAATCTTAAAGGCAGAGCGAGTAGGATTTGTCAGTAGAAGTCTGTAAATGTATTCAAATTCACCCCTTCCTCCTTAAATCACAATAACCGAAGACAAATAAGGTTTATTTATTTTTCATTGTACATACAAGCAACAAAATGTATCTGCATTCAAGCCATCCATATAGGAGCAATGAGCAGCTGCTGCACCCAGGGACCAACTCCAGGTCTTTTTCCTGTTGAGTTACTCAGGGGTACAAGCAGCAGTATTAACCCTTACATGCACGTCTTTTGATGGGGGAGGAAACCAGAGCTCTCGGATGAACCCCACATAGACACAGTAAGAAAACTCAAACTCCACACAGAAAGGACCTAGGACAGGATTCAAATCCAGGACCTTCTTGCTGTGAGGCAACAATGCTAACCGTTGTGCCTCTGTGCTGCCCAGAAGCATGTGCCCCCTGACCACAGTTGCCAGAACACATCCGAGTGATATTCAAGTCTTCTAAACAGGGCCAGAAATTACACAACACTGCTTTAGCAATGTATATTCTCATTTCATATACTGTAAGAGCTTTTGGTCATCTTTGGTGCATGAAGCACAAGAGACCACAGGACTGTCAATAGATGCCCAACTGTAGGAGGGCCTGACTCTGTAGAATCCAGGGATTGTTTCTTATGCAATGTCTCAACAGCAAGTAGTTGACCTTTGGGTCTCACTTCCAACCCTAGTTGTACTCACCAGAGGATTCATGACCTTTTGTGGAACTGCAAGTAGCAAGACAGCTAAGTAAAGATCAGCACACGTGTACAGTTACACTTTTGACATTTATAACTATTCAATGTGTTGTGTTCACTAGTCTCAGGACCTGCAAAGAAGACAATGATCTCTTTTATAGTTCAACATATTATTCCTCTCATAACCATTTGAACTCTACAAGAATCTGGCAGTGCTTATGTTATTTCTTGCAGTATCTTCAGTTGCTTCATATTCCATATGTAGGAGCTGCAGTACCTCGGCAGTAGAGCGCATGCCTCAATGTCAGGCATTGCAGGTTCAATCCCACAGCAGGTTGTTAGGAAAGGGGATCCAGCTTTCATCCCCCATGTTTGATACATATGAAGCATAGTAAAGCCATTTGAGAGGTCACTAGACAGTAAAAGCACAATATAAGAATGAATGTATTTACCAAGCCCAAACTCTGTACAACCTAAACTAATAGGTCATGTAAGTCCATAAACTATGACTGAAAAAAGTATTGAAATCATCATAAATGGGGTAAAACATCTGACATTTAAAAGAACTGATTTAATAAACCCACCAAATATGGATCCAAAACTATTCTGAATGTAGAATACTCCATAAATTATTTGAACTATGTTTTCGTACTATGCTCATTTTATGAGCAGAGCGCAAAAAGGTATTTTGATTGTTTATTCTTCATCAGAAATATTCTATTGGATCACAGGCGGCCCATGGGGGCCACCAGGTCCATGGGCAACGCCTGCCGTCTACCCTGAGGCCTCTTTAACCCTTTGAAAATGGACCTCCCGTGGGCTTCCCCCTGCTTGCTGCCTGTGGGAGGTCTGTTTTCAAAGGGTTAAAAAGATGGGACTAATCTGCAAGGCTGCCAGCTGAGTGTGTTCATTTTTAGCCTTAGGTGATCATCTTTAAATTTCCAAGCACGAGCACTTTGCCACAAGTTAACAGAATTCAACGAGTAGCTATCCCTAGCATAGTTTCTAGGTGATGGCCAAGCATAGAATTAGCAGATGAAAACGGCACTGAATAATCTTTCTAGCTACTTTTACATGCCTTTGGGGCCCCTAATCCAAGTACCACACAGCGGGATTACTGTGTACACCTTCCCTTTGGATGAGCCTAGTGGCATTCAAACCACTTACCCTGGTGGTGTTAATGAAGAGCTACATTCATTTATGCAACCAGGAACACTTCTGTTATGGAAAATTGGGACTTTGGTAGCACCATGGTGTTCCGTTTGCAGTAATCAAGACATCTTGTTTCATTATCATTATAATCATCCAAATGAGTTGTGGGTTAGTGCTGCGTATTAACTTTGTAGGAATAATTGAAAAGGCAATATTGATAGCAATTTGTATTTTGACGGCAAATCTATTTCCTTAAGTGTCCTTGAGCAAGACAATGAACTGCTCAACCCTTGTGATGGAAGGACAATGTTCAGGGTTTTTCCCACCTTGTGTCCAAATGAGCCCTGGGATGGGCTGCAGCGTGACCCCGCAAGACGACTTCAGTTTAACAATGGATGGATGAATTTATTTTCTATCAGAGAAGCTTCAAAAGAGTTTTTGAATGATATTCTTATGCTGCGCCGACATCTGTGGTCAAGAAAATCAGCTTGCTTACTATGAGAATCTTGTCTTTGAAACAGATCGGGCAAGGCCAGAGCACTCACTCACCATTCCTCAAAAGAGCTAATTGCATTCTGCTGAGGCACCCCACTACCTGCTAAACGAAAGTTATGAATAGACATTACATTCCGTATGATCTTCTCCCAGATTGATTCAGACAATGTGAAGAACCTTCAAAATTCTGCCTCTTGCTGCCAGTGATGAAGAACAAGTTTTAGACTGTGCTTCCTCATACAGCCTGTGATGTCCTCTTGGTGGCAGCAGGTAGAAGCCAACTCCAACAGACAGATGGTCTCTAGGTGGATGTATGCCAGAACCCTGAGAAAGACCCAGTGAGGGACAGGGAGAAAGAAAGCATGAATGAATGCCCCAGCCAATCAGATTGTGTAAAGCTGGATAACTGGCCAGCAGATGGGTGTTTTCCACAGTGTTCTCACCATAATGGGCTGATCTTGCTATCCTCTGTCTGTCTTGCATGCTGTTGCCCTCTCAGGATTTCAAATCTCCTGTAGCCTAGCTTCTCCTCCCAGTCATCTCTTTCTTTCATGCCATCCCTCTTTATTTCTAAATCCCTCCTTTCCCGTAATCCAAAGGTCTTTGTGAAAGATTGGTTTATTTTCTCCTCCTCTTCTTCCTCCTCCTATCATTCTCTGCGGTCATTGAATCAATTCGACTGAAGCAGACTGCCTACTTGTGGGCTTATTGGGTAACTCAAAGTTGAGCCATTTAAAATTGGATGATATAGGGAAAAGTTACTAGATTTGAGGAATTAATTCTAATTGGACTAACAGATATTTTAGATTAATCATTAACTAAGCAATAATGTCTTAGAAATAATATATTTGTATTGGTTACGCCTAAGGAATAAAATACAGTTCAGTTATTTTGAGGTGAGGCCCTTAATATTTGAGGAAGTATTTGAAAACTACATTTGGTTTATTTTTGTACTTTATATGAATACAAATCGATTCCATTTAGTGAATCTTGTTGGGATTTTTGAATATATCAAATGTGTTATTTTTGTATAGGTAAGCAGATTTCGAGATTACATTGATGTGGTCTGCACGCGTTTTTTTAATTATCCTCATCCAGCAAATAACAATTTTAGTGCTTTTGATTATTTGATTTTGGGGGGGGGACTTTCCTGCTAAACCTCTTTAGGCTTCCTGATACGTTTATCCTAATCCCCCTTGTTCCTCTATTTTATTATTTTTCAGTGAGGGTCGTGTGGAGGTAATAGGAGGTGGCAGTCTCCAAATCACCAATCTGACAGAGGAGGATGCAGGCCTGTACATCTGCATGGCTGACATTGGGAATACCTCAATCGAAGCCCAGGCTCAGCTTTCAGTGCAAGGTATGGCCAGAGTATTTACTAACTCTCATTGTATGCTGGATATTTTGGGGCACATGATGGCGTACTGTATAATTATTTGTCATCTTTCTGTATGGATTGTTAACATTATACAAACTATTGATTCCCTTCGATCTTAAACAGTTTTTTCAGTCCAAATGATTTGTTACCATCAGTACAGCTGGTGTTCAACTCCAACTCAGCTAAATTACTTTCACCCATTCCAGTTCCTATAGCATCCAATCAGGGATGATTTAGACCTGCAACAACAAATTAACCCCCTGGCAGAATAGACAGCAGGAAGTACTGTTGGAGAACTAGGCTACAAAAACTTAGCAAGAATCTCCAAACATTGACCAGGTTCATCTAGTGGATCTACCATTAGCATCTCACATTGATGTTATTATCATAAAACTAGAATCAGAACTCTAAATTATGATAGTATGTGAGATCTGATTTTACATATCATGTAAAATTGTGAGGGTGGACACAGATATAGGGGATTAAAGCTTGATGACCTTCATGATACCCATCAGTGGGATTGAACTGCAACCTCTGGTTCACAAGTTCCCACAGCATGCACTCTAACACTAAGCTACTGTGGCCCCCTCAAAGTATGATAGTATAAAGTTGCAGTATTTTTTAATATATTTCAGGGAATTAACCAGTGACCAACAACACCAATACTATGTTGACGTAATAGTTTTTCCTCCTGAAATAATTATTTTCTTCCTCAGAAATTAAGATTAGAAGCAGGACTGGAATTCAATAAGAACAGGGTTCAATATTAATCAAAATCAATAAACTCTAAAAAATAGCGTAACCTACCCCCACAGTGCTGTCAGATTCAGCACAAATGCTGTAAATACTCCTCCACTATCTATAGTGCATACTTTAACCAATACCAGCTGTCAAGCACACACTGTAGCATACAGAGTATTTATCTCTATTTATAGCCACCGTTATATGTTACTTGAGCTCGCACAGACAGCAGAAAGAGTTCAACTGCTTATGCTGTTTGGAGAAGTAATTAATACCATTGCATAACTGAATGACGTGCTGATCTTTCATCAGCTTGCACATCCAATAAGGTTTGCTAAGGTTTGCTGTCATCCAAATGCAAGCACAAAATTATTATAGCAGAAAAACATAAGTCAAGTCAATTTTATTCCTATAGTCCATTATTAAGAATTTAAAAATTTTCTTAGTGGGCTTTGAAATAATATAGCATCCCATCCTTAAAACCTTTGTATCAAATAAGGAACAATTCCTTTCTAAAAACCTTTAACAGGGGGGGGTCTCCGCGAGGGCAATGGAGGAGGGATCTCGCTTCCAGGAAGGACAGGCCTGTAATGGATGTTGTTTATACAGAATAAAACAAAATTTACATAATACAACTCTGAGAGAGGCTAACAGAATTATAATAGAATTACAAGATGCAAATTAATAATAATCCCTTTTTTAGTGACAGTGCATTTTAATGAACATTTAGAATGTCAATACACTCAATTTAGCCACCAGGCTAATTTTCATCATATGAAGAATTTGACAAGTGTCCTTGACCAAGACACCAACAAGCAAGACAACAACAACTGAACAAGCCTCACATAACTAAATGACCTAGAAAGGACACAAATATTTATCTTTGTGGCTCAAATGCTGCAAAAATATTCAGTTTGACAGCAAGAGCACATCAAATGATCATAGATACTATGAAAGGTTCGTCTTTGAAATAGTTACAACAATATGGCCAGTCTGCTCCATCGGTTCTAGAATCCTCACAAGATCAGGTATATCAAAATCTGAAGCCACTGCAGCATTCTCAGCCGCTCCACATTGCCCTAAAAACATGCATTTATATGAGACAAATAATTGTGGTTCATTATCACAGTGACAATACTGGGCAGAATAATCAAGATAATTATGTTGGTCAAAACCATGCTGCTCTATTCACTATGATGCTGTTGCAAGAGTAAATGCGGCAGCTCCGTGGTAGAGGACATGCTTTGGGAAATGATGAGAAGAGAACTGCGGTAGCTCAGTGGTAGAATGCACACTTAGGAAAATGATGAGCAGGTTTGAACCCACCATGGGGTGTCAAGAAAGGGCACCTGTCCTTAATCCCCCAAGCTCCATCTAAGCCCATGTCCATCCGACAATGTGGAGACTGATCGTGACATGTAAAATGGATCTCTCACAGGTGCAAGAATAAATGCGACTGTAAACTCGGGGGGGGGTGTTCTGCACAGAAGGTAAGCCATGTGTGTCACAGCAGAGGTCTAGACGTTTACCTGCTTTAGGCAACAAAACGTTTTTAGACTCACTTCTTCCTTATCATGCTGGAGATTGATTTCATAACTATAAAGCAACTAGAATGCAGACATGACATTATCACTCCAAATGCAGAGGTAATTAGATGGATTAAATTCCAGAGATATCGGGGTAGTTTAGAGAAAGTTGTTTTTCATGGGTGTCAATTACCACACTTTTGTGATCAGCGACTGCTGTCTCCTTGGCAAGTACAGACTAATCTTCCTTGTAAAAGTCCTGCTTCATAGGGAGCTAATTTACTCAAGACTGGCCTAAGAAATATTGTATTCCCCTCCTCAGGAATCTCTGTAGTTCACTACGTGAAGCTCTATCTGATTTACTCGCACATTATCCAATCTGTGACTGCAAAATGTGGTTATTTTCAACAAAAAAATGAGCCTGCCTTGAGCTATGTAACAGAAAGTGAGACATTTTCCTTCTCTGCTCCTGTACGTCTCTTGCACTGCAACAAACAAAACAAACAATCCTTAAGTTTTAGCTTTTGAAAAGCCATGCAATGCTGTGCAATCTTGTCATCAAGCCAGTAATGATAATTATTACTATACGTTTGCCTTTTTCTGGGTGAGGAAAAAAATATAATCAGATATTGTGTGTCTGTGTGTGTGTGTGTGTGTGTAACCTAAGTGCCACAAGTTGACAGGATCCAGTGTGAAATAAAGAAAGGGAAGGAAAGCTACTCATTTTGGTCATTGTATCCTTGCAATGATATTTTTCCTCTTCATTTAACCTGTCCTGTGGTATAGGAGCAGTGGGCAGCACCCCGGGAGTAGTTAGGGCTTCAGTGTTTTGCTCAAGGACAATTCAACAAGCTTTCTGAAAGGGCCAGGGATTTAACCAGCAACCTTCCAATTACTAGATGACCCATTTTACCCCGTGAACCATCTTTTCTTTCTTTTGGGTTGTTCCCTGTTTTTCAGGGGTCACCACAGCAGATTTTATAGTTTCCATTGGTACACTATGAGCTGGACCGTCATTCAGTGGTGAAAGGTGATGACAATTCTAGGGGCCCACAGCCCTTGAGGGGCCCACAAAAAAACCCTGTAGAAAAAAAAAGTTGTATAGAATTGCTCTTTGGCGATGAAAAGTCAAGGGGTGGGGGCCCACAAAATATTCTTTCAGGGGGCCTAGAATTCCTAGCAATGGCCCTGACTGTGAGGGTTCCGCACTAATTGCAGCTGTTGTTAACCTGGGCCTGGATTGATTTGGTATGGTCTTGTCGATCCGTTTGATTTGGCAATATTTTAGATCAGATGCCCTTCCTGACACATCCAATTATCCAATGGTTCCTCTTCCTGCTGAGCCATGCCACTCCTAAATAAATAAGATTAGAATGGTGAATCCACACCAAGGCTTTTTTCTCCTAAGTTCTCTGGAATTTCCTCACACCTGGATCTTTTTATGACCCCACCTCTCCACCACCTCTCTCCTACTACCTACCAAGACTAATGCAAGGTGATGAGAGGCAGGTCGCTGACATATTTTATTAAACTTCAGCCATTTGTTATCCTCTTATCCTAACATTGAGGTCCTCTACATGTTCACATTCCTCAAATTGCCCTAACCTCTGCCATTTACAATATGGCAAGTGTGTGGAGAATTATTGCTCCTTCAATTTTATTCTATACTTTTATGAGATAGAGATTGTGTAGGAAATGAGGAGAGAAGGGGTAAGACATGCAACAAAGGTCACCTGCTGGATTTGAACCGGCTGTTGTTGCGATTATGTGGCCCTCCCTCTATATTGTTGAGAAACACAGATCATTCTCATAGGATAATGTGGTTTTATCATTTTCCACCCTGTAGACACTCGGGTCTAATTGGATTGGCTTTGTGCTGCGGTGACAAGACTGTGCCATTGATTCCCTCCCTTGCCAACAGTACTAACATTCAAAGGGTCAATTGATTTTCTTAAGAGGCAAGTAAACTTGAAAAGTGCTGTTCAAATCAATGGAGAGTGAACATATATGAACAACAAAATCCATCCATTTTTGTGGTGACCGGATCCTCAAAATACCTTCAGGCATTTAAAAAAAAACTGCATTGACAAGGTGGAATTCCAGGTTTCCTGCCAGTGGTTTTCCATAAAAACTAATTTCCAGGGAAGAATGCATACAGTCAGCCAGGGATCTGATGTGTATAAGGCTGTTGGGTCTGAGCCTGGAGAAAGCTTGAGGGTCCTTGGGGTTGCTGGTGTTCATCTGTGCAATTAAAGCTTCAAGTTTGAGAACTGCAC
>OMLC01036221.1:0-23717 GCA_900302585.1 Regalecus glesne
CATTGATTGTAAATGATAGATGGCAAGATGACTTGTTCTTATATAGCACTTTTGTAGTCTAAAGACCACCCAAAGCACTTTGCAATGAATGCCTCACATTTACCAAGCCCTATATCGAGATACAAACCCGCTATGCCCGTCTTGAAGGTGTGCACTCTTACAGCTAAGCCAAAGCAGTGGGTATTCTCTGGTTTAAAACAGAATCTAAAACAATGAATGATTGAATGTTTAAATGTACAGCTCCCACCCCTCTTGCACTTCAATGATCAGTTCAATCAAATGAAATTGGTGAAAAGATCAAATGAATAGAGTATACATTGACGTGTTGCATTGGTGCCATGATTATCAAATTACAGGGTTTTGGAGTACATTATACAGACATGTTAAAAAGTCAATACACTATTTTGTTTTTCATATCTACAGTTTGTACTTTCAAGCTTTTTTGTTGACTTCTGATTTTTGAGAATTGTGTGCCCTCCATGTTGACTCTGGTCCCCACCAAACTAGCCCAAAATTCTATGGAGAAATGAGGGTCTCTGTCTACCTCCAACCATATTGTGGTGCACACCATCTGTGGCCAGAGAACAATTTCAAGAAAATCGGGGAAAAAACAAGGGGAAAATAACATCATGTAATATTCTGTGAGTGCATAGTTTTGAATGCTTTAAAGATTAAAAAAAATTGAGAGACAGAATGACAAGGCAAGTCGAAGCACTGCAGGCAATTTATAGCCACTTTGTCCATTTGATCCCGCAATTCATGGCGATAAATCCTGTACTTTCTGCCAAACTTGCTTTTCTCTGTGAGTAGCTGGCAAGCTAAAAGCAACCAGACCATCAGGCTATAGCCATCAATGCATTAACCTCATATTCCAATTTCTCATTTTGGTTTGAATTTTCCCATGGACCAGATCTAGTACAATTTAATATTTCAATGGACTCTCGTATATTCTACATACAATCAATATATAATAGCCCCATTGAGAGGTGGAGAAGGACAAGTCACATGGTAAGTTGTATGAGAGGCAGGACACTAAGGAAGAAGAGAAGGACTTGTACTGATTGGCTAGACAGAGAGACCAAGGTAAAAGATGTGCAGCAGGTTAGAGCGATGAAGGATAGAATGTTGAGGAGGTGGAAGACATACTTTGAGAGGCTTGTGAATGAAGAAAATAAGAGAGAGAGAGTGTTGGATGATGTGGTGATACTGAATCAGGAAGTACAGTGGATTGAGGATGAAGTGAGGGCAACTAGGAAGAGGATGAAGAGTAGAAAGACAGTTGGCCCAGACGACATATCTGCTGAGGCGCTGAGGTGTTTAGGAGAGACGGCAGTTGAATTTTTAATTAGATCGTTCGACACAATCTTGCAAAGTGAGAGGATGCCTGAGGAGAAGCATACTGGTACCACTTTTCAAGAATAAGGGAGATAAATAAAATAAATGGATTCCCTTATCAGTCCCACAAGGGGAAATTTAGAATTCTCTGCATTTAACCCATCCTATTGTATAGGAGCCGTGGGTAGCCACCATATGGTGCTCGGGAAGCAGTTAGGGGTTCATTGTCTTGCTCAAGGACACCTCGATATGTTTTGAGCTGGACCAGCAATGGAACCTGTAACCTCCTGATTGCCAGACGACCACTCTACCCACTGAGCTATTTAACTCTACAGAGCTGTACAGTTACAATGTGTCTGTGTAGATTTAGAGAAAACCTATGAAAGGTGCTGAAAGAAGCGGTGTGGTGCTGTATGAGGAAGTCAGGAGTGTCCGAGAAATACGCAACAGTGTCGCAATATATGTAAAAAGGCAGTGTGACAGTGGTGAGGTGTGCAGTAGGAATGAGAGATGGGTTCAAACTGGAGGTTGGTTACATCAGGGATTGGCTCTGAGTCCTTTCTTGTTTGCAATGGTGATGGACAGGTTGATGGACAAGATCAGACATGAGCCTCCGTGGACTGTGATGATTGCGGATGACATTGTGATCTGTAGTGAGAGTAGGAAGCAAGTTGAAGAGAGCCTGGAGAGGTGGAGGTATGCACTGGAGAGAAGAGGAATGAAAGTCTGTAGAGCAAGATGGAATACATATATATGAATGAATGACACGGATGACAGCAGAATGATAAGGATTCAAAGAGTAGAGGTGATGAAGGTAGATCAATTTAACTGCCCAAAGTAACAGGGAGCGTGGGTGAGAGATGATTTTTGGCCGAAGGGTACCAGCAAGAGTGAAAGGGAAGGTTTACACGATGAAAAGTATTTCAGGCATGATGAGATAAAAAACATGTAAAAGGGTTGCTGTGTCTTTAAAATGCAACAGGTGGAATCTTGGCAAGGTTCCTTCATTGATAAAAGCATATTTTTACAAGTCTTTCAATGTGCTGTTCCAGGGTTAAATTACAAACAAGACGATACAATTTCTAGCAACAGGCTTAATGTATTCAGAAATGGGGTTGCATAGCTCAGTGGGTAAGGCGGTTGTCTGGTGATCAGAAGGTTGTAAGTTTGATCCCGGTCCTGCAGAAAGCATGTTGAGGTGTCCTTGAGCAAGACGCTAAACCCCTAAATGCTCCCGGAGCGCCGCTTGGCAGCTGCTCACTGCTCCTATGCAATGGAGTGGGTTAAATGCACAGAATTGCAAATTTCCCCTAGTGGGGCTGATAAGGAAAAAATATTATTATTATTATTATTATTATTATTATTAAATGCTATGATCAATTGTGTCAACAGCAGCACTCAAATCAAACAGTACAAGAAAGGAACACATACAAGCATCATTAAAGTACAAGAAAGGAACACATGCCAGCATAATTAAAAGAAAATGTGTGACTTTCAGAATGGCAGTCCCTGGGGTGTGAGGCTTTATGGAAACCATATCGGAAGGTTTCAAAAATGTAGTTTTTCTTCCACAGTTCCAAGGAATTACTGAGGAGTTTTTAAGTTTCAAGATTATTGAGTTTCCATTTGACTCATGCGACGCATACATTAAACCAATAGAAGGCAAAAATGATCAATCAGGGTTTGCCACCCATCCATTATAGTACGGGGTCGTCCTGTATTGTAAAATAAAATTCTGAGCCCCATATTGAAACCACAGAAGTCTGTAGAGGCCATGTCATATTGTTATTTTGGGTTGCCTTATCTTCTTGAGATCACAGCAACAGTCACAACAAAAGTTTTTTTCCAAAGATCATCAGACAACTTTCATCCTAGGCTATTAAATCACATCTGGTCATGAGCAGGCAGTGATTCATCCAGGTTTGCACCTCTCATGGCCTGAGTCAGCAACATCACTGGTTTTAGTACATCTTGTTATGATATAATCAATCTGGTGCCAGTGGTTAGATCATGGGTGCATCCAGGATGTTTTGCATTCCCACTTCTGCTGAAACAGTGTGTTCATAATGATGAGGTAATGGTCTGCAGAGTTAGAAGCCTTGCACCATTGTTCTTTGCTACCCTAGCATTAAAGAAGGATTTTAGCCTTTTTGGGGGATACAATAAGGGACTAATTTAGCTGTTGGTAGAAGTTGTGATTCACACCATTGTCAGATAGTTGGCACATGTCCACTTAACAGAGTGGCAAAGCATCCCTTTGCTAGGGGGGATACAGAGGGTCATTGGCCTCTCACTTAGTCCAGTGGATGTTGGAGTGAGACTGCCTAAAGCCACCAGTTCAAAACCATGCTGATGTTGCCCACCAGGGGAATAGCATCTGCAGAAGATGGTGTACCCTCCTCCTTCCTATCTCAGAAAGCCTTCACAGAGAAGCCTGGTTTTGCTGAAAGCAGTGATATCCAAGTTGTCGAGTCTCAGTTGCTCAGCAATCAGTGCAGTCCTTTGATGTGGTCTCTTGCCATAATTATCAAGGACAGTTCTGACATTCCATGTTGCCAATCTAAATGGGATCATTTTCTTGTTTTCACCACGGGATGGAATTCTCGGTATGCGCAGTAACCTACCCAGGAGGTTGGTGGAGTGGAAAAGTTTTAAGCCACTTTTTCTAGGTGGGTTGAGCACTGTGGTTCCTAAATAAGGCAACTTAATCACAGGAGGGGGGGGGTCTGATGAAAGCAGCTGTCACTCAACCTAGCTACTAATGACTAAATGCCCATGCTACTGATGTGTAGTGTGCTCTGACTAGGAGCTCCAAGGCCATTCAACGCTGCTTCAATTGACAGCCACTCCAGTGCCACCAAACTTCGAGTGGATATAAGGCCAGATATTTTACACCATGGTCAGAGGTTGGCACCTTCACAAGAAGGTTTTCCGAGGGCCACGGGGGGTTAGAAGTCTTCAGTAGCAATACATTTGCCATGACAGGTTAGTCCTGGTGGAAAAGGCATATATACAGGATAACAAGTCACCCATTATGACTTATGAAGGCTGCCAGAAACTCCAAATTATTAAAGAACCATCACGAGTGTCTTAGGTGCCAGCAGTAGCTCAGTGGTTAGTGTGCTCACTTCAGGAACTGATGAACTTGACGCAGCAGGTTCTAATCCACCGCAGAGCTTCAGGAAGGACATCCAGCCTTAATCCCATGAGCTCCATCTAAGTCTGTGTCCACCCCCACAGCGTGGGACTACTCGTGACACAAAACAGGCCGTTCACCATCAAGAATGTCTTGACAGGCTGTATCAGTATGGTTTTGCAACCTGACTGCTCATGGTTGCAAACTGTTTCAAATTACTCAAAAGATAGCAGCAAAAATCCTGATCATGGATGTCTAGTAATTTCATAATATTCACACTACTCTGCAAAAAGAAATGCCCAGTCATTAAGGACATCATCCACCGTGCTCATGTTCGGTTCTTACTCTTTCCTTCTAATAAAATCTTACCGCACCATCAAATCACGCACCAACTGTCTCAGTAATGGTTTCTTTCCACAGGCATTCTGGTTGCTGAACAGCTGATGCACCAATATGCACCTTACATTGTTTCATTATGGTGCACAGTATATTTTGCATGTAATTTATGAATTCATTGTTTTCAAATTTATTTTTTTCAGGGGGGTGGTGTATTATTGTGTCCTTTGTCCTCATTTCCCTTGTGTTAAGACAGAGAGCCAAAGCACAAGAGTTTCATTGTATTCTAAATACATATGAATATGAACTTGAGATAAGACATTTTCAATCATTAACAGAAATGGAACGGTGGGATGAGCAGGATTTAAAAGCTGGTCGACAGTACCAAACAAAAAACATATAAAAATATTACTATTAATAAAAGTCAGAAAATGAAGCCACTCAGGCATCTTTAAGAATCTGATTCAGATTCAATACTAATTCTCTAATATGGGGTTAGTAGCCTTCAAGTTTAAATTTTTTCCATATATAGTTGGCCTTCGTACATTCTCTTCTTTACTCCCTGGTGCTATCATTGATCCAAGGAGTTGTGTTAATAACTGGGAAAGCCCTGGAAGTGTATGGAGCGGAGAAATATCAAGGGCTGATTTATACGAATCATTAAACCAACTAACTAGGTCATTTATATTGGTGAAGTGAGGAAGTCGATTGGCCAGACTAAAAGAGTAAATGGTAGAGAGAAGGAAAGCTCATATGGACTCATATGAGCTTTCTCATATGAGTTAACTCATATAAATTAGGGGTTCGGTGTCTTGCTCAAGGATACCATTACACGCTTGCTGCAGGGGCTGGAGATCAACCAGCAATCTTCAAATACTTGACTACTGCCCTACCTCCTAAGCTACCCCGTACCTTGATTACTTAATAAATATAACATTAAAGTTTCCAATACTTTCGTCATGCCAAAGGGTAGGACTGAGGGCAAGTGTACTGCAGCTTAGTTCCTTTAGTGATATCTTTCCTGTATTTTCCTTTAACAAAAAGCATTGATTAACAACTGCATTTATCATTTATGAACTCAGTTGACTTAAAGCAATACCTTTGGTGTTAACAAGGGCTGCAATGCAAATTTAACTATTAACAAAATTAAGAACAATTGCACATGCTTTGTGCATAACATTTGCCTACTGATAAATAACTCTAACTTAAACACCACTCCACGGTGGCATACATACAATAAAATAAAATTAAAAAGTTATGCAGAGATCACACTATATCAGATCATTCATCCCAATATTCAAAATTTATGAAAATTCCACCCTTAAAATCAACATATGATACAACCTGCCAATAATAAGATACGAGTGCATGCGTGGGGCCAAAGGTCAGCTCTTATTCTAACATTTTCCTGGGTATTATTTCAAGTCTTAGAGAAAAATAGACCTGATCGACTGCAGTACCACAGAGAGAAACCAAACTCCCTCTTCACAAAAAGAGGTGAATCTGTTCAACTGGATCAGAAGTTCGGTTGAACATATTCACCTCTTTTTGTGATTTCCCTACCTGGATTATTGAGCATGCATCAAGACCAACTCCCTCTTGTTGGTTGTGGTGGTTTCTGATTAGGAAATCCATGTTGGCAACTTTATAGACTTTGCCACTTCTCTTGGGGCTTTTTTGAGATCCCCAAGGATAGTGTCCAACGCTTTGGCACAACTACTACAACAATTGATTTCCAACATTGGATGAATTCAGGTTGCTGTACCAGCTACTTGTGAGCAATTTCTTCAAATAATCTTTGGAAGTGCTCTTCAGTTGGCATCACAGAAGACTTGTGTCCTGACAGAATGCTGATTGATTCTTCCTTGTCTGTTTTTCTAAAGTCAGTTAGTCCTTCAATTGCAACGTCTTGCTCAGTTGGGCTGATATAATGAAAAAATGCCCTCACACTACTCTGTTGGGGGAGAGATAGTGCCTCCTCTAAGAGAGAATGTGCCAGTTGCACTGGTAAATAAATGTTAAATGGACCCATCCTTATATAGTGCTTTAGTCTAGTGCCAATTCAAAGTGCTTCACATTTACCTGAGCATGGGGGATTAAGGCTGGATGTCCTTTACTGATGCCCCATGGTGGGATCAAAGTTGTGACACCCTGCCCCCAAAAAGCAAAATCTCCATCCATAGGCAAAAATCATGACAAAAGCCTTCAATTGTCTTTTTCTGAAAGGTATGATATGTTTGGAATTGTTTAGGTTGTCCTCCAAGTTCTTCTTTCATAGAACTGATTCCATATCAGTTGAGCAATCTTGGATCACCCCTCTTCTAATTGCAGAGTCCCATTCTCCATTTTCCTTCACCCGCTTAAATGTTATGCTTGCATACCAGGTGTCCTCAACCATAAACATGTGGATCACGTCTGACAGGAAATTAACTTTGTGAATTAAAAGTGTCTGCATTTCAGCTACATTTTCGGTGTCATGAAAGAAATTAAACTTTCCAAAGGTTTCGAGTGAATGGACAAACTCAGTCCTTGCCTCCCTCATGGGAATGTTGTCCCCATACTTTATATCCGATAGGTGCTATTAAGAAATCCTCACAGCATAATTCAATTCTGCTGATTGGAGTGAACTAGTATCAACCCTAGCCCCTACAAAGATCTGGCTCTGTTCAGCAGTTACCCTGAAAGGTTACCGTGTTTATGATTAAAATCAACCTCAGACACTGCATTATAATGTCATGTAATAATGTATTGCTACAACTTAAAAGCAGTACTTCATCATCTGGAGACTGGGGCATGAGTAGGGTCTCGAGCATGTGGGAAGAATGAGGTATGTGTGGAGTTGGTGGCCTTTCTTGAGACATTTTGAAGAGTTTGAGCCTGTATGGAAGCCTGGATTGGGATCTGAGGGTTGTCAAAAGGCTGGGAACTGTTTGGTGGTCGATCACTGTCGGAACGACTTTTGGAATATTGGTTGGAAATGTTTGACTTACTGCATATGTAGTCTCAGGATTCTAAACGGGGTCTCTTCAAAAAGGCTAAGGATATTTTGATAGTTTTGCAGAGTTTGACTGAGTTGAAAGACAACCCATGGCATCAATGTATTCTAATTTGCATTTCTTCAAAATCCTTTTTTTTGGGGGGGAAACCCGATGTTCCACCACCCGTCGCTCTTTGAATCCGTTTTTAATTTCAATTATAACAATACATCCAGCCAATTTTAATTTGTCTTTTTTCCCCCGTGTTTTAATTTCCTATACCAGGGGGCCACGGTAGTTCAATGATTGAGCAGGCACATCAGGACTGATAAGCAGAAGTAGCGGGCTTGAACCCATTGTGTGGCATCAGGAAGGGCCCGTCTACGTCTGTGTCCACCCCCACTAATCATGACCCGTAAAATGGACGTCTCTCTTATTTCTTGCACCATACACAGGTCTTTCCTTTGTCCATGCCGGCAGCTTCATTTTCTGTCCAAGTCAGCTGATCTTTTTTTTTCTTCAACAATCCATTGCTGGTCCTCTGTGTCTATGTCTTCTGTAAATCTATTCTATGCTTTAACTTACTAACTGTGGATGTCAGATATCCAGAATCAAAACTATTAAACAAATTTTAAAAGTGGGCAAATGTGTAGCTTTATTAGTCTCATCATGTGTGGTGTTGGAGCATCATCTAGTGGTTATGGTAACTAGTGGTAACGGTGACTGCCAAAATACTAATGGATGCTGACGCTGTTGTGGTGTATCAAATTCAATTTTCAATTAGCCTAGGGTGGCAATTTAGGAGGACACAACTCACAAGTATCGACATAGGGGCAACAACAATTCAAAAACCCTTCATCTATTGAAATACCCCAGCCACTAAAAACTTACTGATTTCATTCTAATGCTAGGAATTCAGTTTAAATGGAAAAAACTTTCATCATACTTTGTCAATACATTATTTCATATAGAATCATTTATAGTCACATCTAGTGACTATAAAAGGCATTCACTGATACATTTCTTCACATTTTGTTACTACAATGTCATTTCAAAAGGTATTTTATGGGGAATATAGTCTGTGCTCTATGCAAAGTGCTAGATTTATCAAATTTAAATGGATTTATCTTTATTTAACACTTTTCTAGTTTAGCGACCACTCAAAACACTCTAAATGGTATACCTCACATTTACTGAGGATGGAGGAATTAATTACATTACATTACAGGCATTTAGCAGACACTCTTATCCAGAGCGATCTAAATCAAGTGCATAGATTCAAAGTGCAAAAGGTACTGAAGCAACACTAGAGCTAGGTAAAGATCATAGTGCCAGAAGCAAACCACATGCGGTCCCATAGATCAGGACTCCAACCCTTTAGGTTAAGCTGCTGAGCTGAAAACAAAATCAGTGCTGGCAAGTAACCTAGGAATGAAGTTACAATTGCCCAACCCAAATCATAAAGCAGGATTAAGGCCAAATGGCCTCTCCTAGCACCCCATGGACTGCAGCCCCCAAAATTATAGGGAAATTCTAGAAATGTGTGTGTCAGAAGACATAGTTTCATGTGTATTCACTGCTTTTCTTTATTCGAGCTAAATTAACCACAGTTGGAAAAATGTCTTCAACTTTTCAAATCACATGTCCTTCAGGGGTCATCTATAGCTTGTTCCGAGCAGCCTCTGGAAAGTAATGTCTTCTTTTCTAAATTGTTTTAAGTCTGTTTTTGCTAAAAGAGAAAAAAAGCTGAGATCAGGTCCCCTCAGTGCATCCTAATGGGATTTTAGGGTCTAGGGTGAACGCTCCATCAGTATAATTAAGGACAACAGGGTTAACAGGGTATGTGGTTAACCTTTGAATGACATTCAAGTCCACTCCCCGAAGATCCAGTGAAAATATGAACCGTCAACCCTCTGTCACCGTGTGCAAAAAAACATGGAGCGGCAAGTTAGAGTTTTTCTTGAATCAAGAAATGTCAAAGGGAAACTCAGTGAAACTACACATTTATGTATTTTTGCAAATAGTAATAGAAGGGTGATGGTTTATATTTTTGTTTAATCCTCACTTGAATTTCATTCAAAAGGTATTCTGATAGACAGTTAGTCCTACACCGTAATAGGGGGACCTGGTCTCTGCTTCGGTGGCATAAACATAATAACTAAAACAATTGAGAAAAGAAAACAATGCTCTAGGCCCCTAAGAAAAAAACATTTCAATGATGTCTGAGGGACATGTGATGTGAAAAGCTGATGACATCTTTCCAATGTGGCTCATCAGTTCCTGAAGCACAACGTCTTCCACTGAGCTATCGTGGCCCCCATCTTGTTCAGTGCTGATAGGGCATTAATGAAACAATAGAAGATCCGTTTTTTGTAAGTGGTATTTGTTTTACATTCGAGACTCCATGTTCCTCAACAAAATATCTTCCCGATAGACCTAAACACCACCCCTGAATTGGGCCCAAGTGGATTCCAAACTTTTCTTATCATAGTTACCACCCTAACCTACTCAATGCATGAAAGCACTACTCCTGTCACATGATTAGAGTTGTGTGTACAAGCTTGGCAGGTAAGGCATGCACATTATCCTAGCATATAAAGTAATCGTATTGAGAACTGTGTATATCACAATTGTGGAAAATTATATTAAGATAATTATCATAACATTATACAGCCCATAGTAGGCTATTGTAAATATGATAGATTTGGGTTTCTTTTTAAAAGCCAGGTCTATGCTTAAGTCAGCAACTCTCATCTACCAGCCAAAATTGGCCGACACCAACACAAATCAGAATATCCCACAATCTAAAAATAGTTAACAATCAGAATCACATTCAGTCATCACAGAGGAAAAAGCATGTTGCGTTTGAAAGCATATTTCCCCCAAAAAACAAACACACTAGTTTAAATCTGAAATTAGCCAGAGAACCAATGCAAAACATCCTGCATATCAAAATGATCTTTGTTCTAGCAACAATATAGATAGCTATTACAAACCATGCTACATTAAAATAAACATTAAAATATAGCTCAAAATATGTCAGGTAGATGCCTGAAATTGTCTTGTCTTATAGTAAAATTATAGACAGACAGACAGACAGATAGATGTCTCACTGATAATCGTCACTACTTTGGTTGGTTGCAGTGGTGCTCATCTGAATAATGTCGCCTGTCTGATGAAGGTGAAGACACAATGGATCCATTGAAAAATGTCATGTTGATGGATCCTATTAATTTTCTATGGCCAGCAGGAGATCCAGCTGCACAGTGGTGCATGATGGATACGGCATGGCGAGTTGACAAGACTATTCGCTGTACCTGAATTTGCATAAACATGACTCGACCTACACTTTATGCAAATGATCCATCCACCACAATGCACCGGCTCACAAAACTCAGATCAAACTCTCAAACTAGCCAATAGTGAAAAAATAGGAATTAAGTGAATGCTACTGCATTGCCTATTTCTCACAAAGGTGTAGATACATAAGGGACAGGGAGCATGGGGATGTCCTTTTTTTCTCCCCACAGAACAGTGGTTGATATGAAAAACAATCATTCTCATACATATTTTCCTATTTCATTTTTAATATGGGATCCGTATATTGATAATGTGTATATCTGTTGCTATAATGAACCGGAACAATGGATATATTTTGACTTTGGTTGTGCTTCTAAGATCAATATCTATTACAGGCTTTTTGACATGGTGCCAGCAATCCCAACCATGAGCTAGATATTACTGTATGTGACAGCAAGCTGGAAGCCATGCCAGAGTGACAGAGCCAGTAGACATTCACCTTTTTATTATTATAATAAGAGAGAATAAGAGAGATGTAGAGAAATTGGGATCTTACTTTTCATGTTGCAAGACCTTGGCTCTTGAATGTGGTTCATGATCCGAGACTTCCTCAAGTACGATTTGCCAAATGTCTGCGTCTACAATGAAGGAAAATAATTTGGCAAACAGGTGTAAATAATATGTGATATCTACTATTAAAATTTTCAAACTCTATTCAGTTATTATGTTTGTAACATTACATCCAAGATGCAAGCTTAGTAAGGCACAGCGAGGTAGGTTACTATGGACCTTGTCCAGGTGACACAGCCTCCCCACACATACACACATCAACTGTTTTAGCGGATTGGCATGAATCACATAAGTCTCTATTTTAGAACTATTGCACTAGAAGTCCGCTATTTGCAGAAAATCAATTTCTCTGAGTACTTTAGCCACGTCTGGCTTAAAAAGAAAATGCATTTACATCTCAAAGATTCTACAATTGGCCCTGGTGTATGGTACTCTGGGGTACAAAAGTAATCCTCCAGAATTGCTGTTGTGTCATGGGACTGTGATGGTGCAAGAATCACCAGACATCACTGACCCTACACACTTCACCATCCATCACCCTGCCATACGACAGGAATGGATGGGCATAAGGAGGGTGTGTGTGTGTGTGTGCGTGTATGGGTGCTGGGGGTTCTTTGTAGGCATGTATGGGAATGTGTCTTTTTAAATGTACATTGGTGTGTGAGCAAAGGGCATGTGCTATCTACTACCTAGAAAAAGCATACATTTACTTTATCGCTGCATAAATATAGACTCTACTATTCCAGTGTATATCCACATAAGTGGATTTCCCTTGTTATCCCAAGCAATAGCCGGATTGACCACATGTACATCCGTTTGCCTTGAAAGTGATCCAGGTGCTATTCCAGAGACTTTGTGAAAAATAACTGTTTTGATAATTCACGCTTTATACAACAAGACCAAACACAGACAGGAGTAGATGTATCAGGTTATACCAATTCTAGTGGTTGCAGCTAGACATTTGAACGCTCACAGTTTTCACAAAGCATGCCTCCGATGTGTATTTGTATGTACTGTGGATTTAGGAGACCGTCAAAGACTACATAGACATTCATATTCGGCACATATTCTAAAATGCTTTATTCACTCACTCACTCACTCACACACACACACACACACACACACACACACACTCTTCAACATATTTATTGCTTTTCTTATAATCTCACTTCACACACACACACAAACAGGATTTGTATTCCGGCCGTTTTTCCCCGCTAGCGGGGGTTGACCGGTCCATGGATTCGTCTCCTCCAAGTCATTGACTCTCCATGAATTTTGTTGTGGAGCGAAGTTTTTATGACCGGATGCCCTTCCAGACGCCAACCCTTTAGTCGCCTCTTACGACACGCAGGGATACGGTGGATGAATTCTGACCCCCATCCACAGAGGGGTTCCTAATTAAAATAACTGTGTGCTAAATGAGGATGCCCACTGATTCTCATGAGGATGCTAATTAGACACATACATTTGAGTCTGCAGACACAATTTAACTCAGCTTTACCCTACCCAGTCCCCCAATACAAAGCAGTGACTTTGCTTAAGATGCATTTTAAATTTTTCAATCTTGAAGCACAATATGGCAAGTAGATATACTTAAGTCACAGTTGCTGAATGTTAGTGAATGAAACGTTATATGCTCAACAACAAAGGTACAGCACTGGCTGAGTGTTTCTGTTGTTGGGGTACCTCTGATAATCCAACCCCAAAAAGACTAGCAAAGTACATGGTAATCCCGCTGAACTGATATCAATTTAAGACATTAATCTAACTCCTCACTGAAATCGGGGGTGCCATCCACATGCCATCACAATTTGGCACAGTGATGTCAGGCAGGGTGTTGTAGTTTTTAGTAATTGTCCGTCATAAGAAAGAGAGTCTAGGTCAGCATCAAAGTCTGTGTCCTCAGAACCAGAGAAATGCATTGTTAGGTATCAGGTATTCTTGATGGTATCTCTAAGGCCACAGAGGATGGGAGCTGGTCCCGACAAGATGCTCATGCTCAAGACTGCTCATTATAAGAGTAGAGTAGGTCAAATGTAGGGAGCAAATATCTCGACGGGATTAAAAAATACTTTCTATTCACCTCATTGAGAGTTCATGGATTCTGCCTACTTGACTGTTAATAGTTTCACGTGTCTGTCACTACAACAATCTAACTTGATGGTGGAAACGATCCAGAAAGTCTGAAAGGATCACAGATAGCAATGGCCAGCAATAGCAATGGCTACATTTGGTACTACTAAAACTCCTTTTGGCTGCTCCTGTTAAGGATCACCACAGCAGATCATTCATTTTGATCTTGTCCTGTTCTCTACATCTTCCTGTCACACCAGCCGCCTGCATGTCCTCCCTCACTGCATCATAAACCTCCTCTTTGGTCTTCCTCTTCTCCTCTAGCCTAGCAGCTCCATATTCCGCATCCTTCTCCCAGTATACCAGCATCTCTCCTCCACACATGTCCAAACCATCTCTGTCTTGCCCCTCTTGCTTTTTCTCCAAACTATCAAACTTGACCTGTCCTTCTAGTATAATCACCCACGGTCCTGTATTTGGCTATATCTGCATGTCTTCATGCATGCTCTATAATCCAGAAAAGAAATCACAAAAAAGTTGAATCTGTTCATCCGAACACACCATTTTATTGAGAAATATTTCATCATTTATAGAGATGACATTTTCAGTCTGAAGATTAAAGTCACTACAGATGTCACCCGTAGGAGCGATGAGACAGTTTTATCAATAAGATGTTGTGTCCAGACGAACGGATTCAACCTTTTGGGCTATATTTGGATATATTGCATAGATGTCTGTTATGAGGGACATTTTTATGAAACCCTGAAAATATATGTGCCGTGAAGACCCCGTAATTTGACTGAATAATTCTTCCTCTGTGTTTGATTTTTCACATTTGTTAAATGTCAAGGTGGAGCTGGCATGTCCCCACTAACATTTTTCTTTACAGTATCTGTAATACTTTATCTCAATGGCCACTTTCTAACTACCTGAATAATAATGAAGTTAGTTTTCATATCTGAAGGTTTAAAAAAAATCACATTACTTGTATCTAAAAAAGTGTGTCAAAGGTCCAAAGGTGAGGGTGGGTGGCCAATCTAGAGCTAAAAACAAACCCACAAAAACCTTCACTAGTTGGAATCAAACAAGTACCTTTCGAAATGCTAATAAATTCACTTTTAAGAAAATGTCATGCATCCGTGTCTCGCTGGGCTTTGAATGTTACTTCAGTGCATCTGAAACTCCCTAAAAATAACCCTCTGCCCGACTCATATTCTCATCCTACCATTGGCTGTAGGCTCTAACAGTGGTGTCAGGGAGGTGAAATTCTGACGCTTACCCCAAAGCCATCAAAAGCCATCAACTCAAACTAGTTCTTGAATGGTGACATTCTGTGCACATGTCCCCTCTGGAACAACATCCAACTGCCTATGCTCCATCGGTAAAAAATAAATAAATAATTGAACCGCCGCATGAAAACAGGATACTAATATATATAAAAACATACTTGCTTTTTAAGTATCTGTGTGTATGCGTATATTCTGTCTGTGTGTGTGTGTGTGTGTGTGTAGAGTGAGACAAGAATACATCCATGGTATACACCTATCTTACCCTTATATGACCCTTGTTATAGTAATACTGTGCTTATTGAAATGGCCAGGCCTAAATCTTTAGATCTGCTATAGCCACACCTTCTAAAATTGAGGAAAGGTATCATTAAGACCAATGGATTTTCCCCAATTTTTGAATGCATGTGACCACCTCACTAAGATATCTTTTAGGTTTTGGAAACTGGGAATGCCAGGGACATGTTACAGATCCTGGATGACAACAAACATGGATGCCGGGGTGCTGAAGAGGTCTTCATACTTCCATTATTCATTCAAAGAGACGTTAAGAAGCTTTACTAGCATCTCAAGCACAGCTATGGAGCTAATTAAAATAGCATTAACAGACACATACTATCTCCTTACTTCCTAACACCTATAGCTAAACTGAGAGTGATCCCTTAACCCAATGTTATGCTGCAGCTTTGTTTGTGCCCATAAGGTCTCATAAAAGGTACGTAGTACTCCAAAGCCTCTCATCCTTTAAATTTTTTATCATCAATCACTACTGAACCATTTTTCTAATCCAAGATCCAATGTCTATTTTTTCTATCTTTTTCTCCTTATTTCTCCCTTCAACCATCCTTGGCAGTTCTTGCACTATACCCCCTTCATTCTCAGAATTTCTTTTTCAATATCTTAATCCGTCTCCATCTTTTTTTTCCAAGATTATTTTTGGCATTTCCACTTGACCTGACAGTAATATTAGAGAGAGTCAGGAAAGGCAGGAGAGGAGGACACACAGTGTGAAAGGTCTGAGTCGGATTTGGGCCACTGCGTTAAGGATTCAGCCTCGATATGTGGTGCGTGCTATGCTAGGTGAGCCATCGGACAGCCCTCTCTGTCTTTTTGTCAGAAGTTTAAAACAATACTTTGTCCTCTCTGTGGGTCTGCATTGTTCTAAATCTCATCTGCCTCAATTCGTTGTCTGTTGAGTCATTTTGTCTTGTCTTGCTCTCTCTTGATATCCAAAAGGGTTCATAAAGCACTCTCCCTGAATTAATCTCTGCATTTTTACCCATCCTTCTCTTGCACATCCCTCTATCAATTCTAAAATGAACTCACTATACAGCTTTTCTTCTCCATTCATAATTTTTCACCCTCTTTCCATAATTATTTTCCCATTAACATGTAATGTAAATAGCATTCAAAACATTCTTTCTCTCACCTCACTATTTTGTCACACCCCTCGTGTATCTGTCCAGCACTTTCTCAAAATGTCTCTATCCATCTAGCTCTCCACTTCTCTTTTTTTCTTTCTCCTTCCACATTATTCCATTCTACATACCCAACCATCTTCCCTGCAGGGAACAAATAGCAGCCTTGGTGACACAGGCCCACCCTGGGATGTTGACTAGGCTCTCATTAGAAAGGGGGTGGTAGAAGGAGACATCTGGACTTGCAATGATGCTCCCTCCCCTATCCTGTCAACCAATTAAAAAAAACAACGACAACAAACTGCTCACCAGATGCTTTTCTGTGCTCTTTTGTTTCAGTCAACAGCATCTAAGTTTCTGAGTAACTTATTACTCTGTGATTTGACGGGTGTCTTGCTATCTAAATAAATACAAACAGTAGCAAAGACATACACATGCATGCGTGCCTGAAAATATATAGAAGAAATCCGTTTTTACATGTCACGATTAGTCCCCAGGTTGAAGGGGTGGACACGGACGACTTAGATGGAGCATAGGTGATTAAGACCAGAGTCCTGACGCCTCAACTTGGGTTTGAACCCACAACATTTGGCTACAGTTAATTTCCACAAAAGCATGAATACAGGTACACTGACATAAAACCACAAGTACATAGAGGTAACCTTTGGTGGTTACTTGTAAGAAAAGAAAAATGACAATAACAATAACCCTAAATGAAGGGGGAAACTATTTATTTGCCCTCTGCAACTTAATATGTGGATTTCTCCTTTGACAAAAAAGAGGTGAATTGGTTCAACTGGAACTCAGAAGTTTATTAAAATAAAATGTTTCGTATAAACAGTGCATCAATGCAATATTTATAAAGGGAGGGGGGTGCTTGCAATCTGCTCAGACTGAAAATGTCCTGCTTGAATGATGACATGTTTATTCTAATAATCTTCTGACTTCCGGTTGAACCAATTCACCTCATTTTTGTTGTTTCCTTACCTGGATTATTGAGCATGCATTAAGACATCTCTGCTTTGAGATGGTAGACAAGATAATAGAAGCTCTTCTGCTCTGGTCTGAGTGGGGCATTGATCAAAATAACTTAATTGCTATTTTCAACACTCCACAGTCATTCTGCTGTACTGGAGGGGCTACCTCAGTCCTTATTGTACTCTACAGGGAAAGTCAGAGTGGAACTGATGCAATGTAAGAGAGGGAGCTGTATCCTCTGTACCTCTGCATCCTCATAAATCACAGCAGCTGAGCCGAAACACAAAGTTTAGGCACCGTAACGTTACTCTTTCATGTTCCACTCACTTCAGTTCATATAAGCCTGGAGAGAGAGAAAAATTATCTGCATCTTGCATATAATTTGTGTCTCTACTCAGAAGCAGAGTTCAAGCTTGGTGAATTTTGATTAGTGAAATTGTCTGATGTAAACATGCTCGACCATTAGATACGGGACCATGGTGGCTCATTGGAACAGGTGCCTCCAAGTCGGGCGTTGCGGATTTGATCCTGCCACAGGTCATTAGGAAAGTGCATACATAGTAAAGTGCTTTGAGTGGTTGCTAAACTAGAATGCTATATAAAGTGCTATATAAAAATGAGTCCATTTACCATTTATAAGAAGAGGAGAAAGCACAGTGACCTCAATACTGGATATCAAATTAATCAATCATTAATGCGATCTTTAATAACCTGGTTTGGAAATGTACAAAATAGACTTCAAAAGAGAGGCTGTGTTTCAAGATATTGATCAGATGATATACATATCCTATTATTATATTGCTATTTCATCCATATTGTAATGTAAGCAGATATAGAGCAAGCTGGTTTAGCCTCCCAACACCCATATATATTGTGGGGAGCAAAGTGAGTGCTGTAGCTCCGATAGTAATATCACTACACTGTAAGAGTTAACTCTCGTGCAGGGTGCCACACAGACATCCTCATATAGAAGTGTGAAGAGTGACCTTCATACCTACACTTAAACACAAATCGACTTGGGTGAGAATGTATCCTGGCGAATGCATCTACAGACATATGCATATAGACGCAACTGTGCATGGACACGCGCGCACAGAACTGTGGATATGTACGTGAACACAAAGTTTCAGACCTCCCCCACACGCACACACAGCTCCTGCAATGGCTGTCAAGTGTATTAACACGATTAATTTTCTAGTCTGCGGAAAACTCTTCTCCTACATGAGTCCCACTGCCACTTATTAATTCACCTCCATCAAACTGATGCTGGACAGGAAAGAACTCCCACTTGAACTTCACTCAAACTTTGACATGAGGGAACAGAAAGCATGACGGCAGTGAGCACAGTGAATAATATTATTCACACCGTGTGGAAATGAGATTAAAAGTTATTTCCTGAATTTCTTGTGATAGACTGTTTTTAACACTGGAGCATGCAGGAGGCATTCAGACGAGAGCACTTGGTAGGGGCTTCAGTGACAGTATGACGCTTGATATGAAATAGGCGAATAGGAGGGAACCAGCACACAGATCTAGTCAAGTCAAGAAATTATCAGAATTAAACAGGAGAAAATGCTCTCGTGACTGCAACTCTGTCGGGTCAACTTGACATTTCTGATTTTGGCACATAATCATTGACCATATCATAATATAAATATCAGATGTCCTTACATTACAATCCTTTCTAATGTATTTCCATAGATGTTTGATTTAAGATTAAACTGTCATTTAAAAAGTTTGGACTTTCTTTGCAATTTTTTATTGACAGTTTTTGCATGTGCCTCTCAAAGTGCTTGCATGTTTGCACAGCAGATTGTTACACATTAAATATGGATGGATGACAGGAGTGCCACTTACCCTAGGCAGATTTACAGGTCAGACATGTTGGTATGAGATGGCAACCACCTTAGAATAAAATAGTCCCCACTTCTGTGTATACGTACATTTTAAAGTGACAAATAATAATCTCCTTTTATACGGACAGTGCATATTAATGAACATCTAGAAGGTAAATATGTCAGATTTAGCCACCAGGCTAACTTTCGTCTGTTGTCCAAAGTACTTGAGGGCTCAGTGTCTTCTTGCTTTGACAGACTCTCTGAAGGAACCAGTGATTGAACCAGCAATCTTCTGATTACTTGACAAACACCCTACACTGAAGAGAAGCTGCTCACAACATACAAGTCTATGCTAAGACATAAGGAAAGCAATTTCTCATTAGTAGTTAGCTGTACACTGCTTATTTGGTAGAGATACTGGGCTAACCTGCTTGCTTTCTCACCTGTCTAAGTACTAACCAGCTGAAAAGAAAAACCAATAAACCAATGTGCTGTTTGTTACAATTTGAAGGGGGCGGTGAGGAGCACCTTAGCTGTGAGAGTGTTGATTCGAATCTGTCATGCTGCCATCTAGTGGTCAGGAATCAATTTATACAGCTTTAATTTGCTATAAACCTATCAATCAAAATCAGCCACAATTCTAGAAAAGCACCTGCTGAGCAAGGAGTCCAACAGATAAAACAGTAGCTTCCATTAAAGAGTGAATGAAAGTTGTTTTCGGCTGTCTATCTTCCACGTTTCCATGTTGCAAACTGAACTCTATAATATCCCTAGGCTGGCAAGGAGACTTAAAATCCTGAACATCTTCCTTCCAAAAGGAACAATAGAAATGAATTAACTTTGCAGATTTATGTTGAGGTCAGAAACAGCCTTGGTAGGATCACCAGGATGCACATCTATCATGGAGATGGATAATGTTAATCAATGCTACTCTAAAGAAAGTGTGCTAAAGGGGAAATATGAAATTCATGTAGTCTGGGATTTGCATATCTGTCTACATTTGACACATCTGGACTTGTAGTAACGTTCCCTTCCCATACTGTTATCCATTCAAGAAAACTCAGTTACATTCCACACCAGTTACATGTCTGTGTTCCTTCTGTGTTGAAATGATTGCACTAGCAATTTTTAAACTTCTTTTCCAAATTTGTTTGAGGTGCACAAACACAGATTCACACACACATACACAAACACACAAAACCTTGTTTGTGACTGTACAGAAATCACAAAAGAGCTGCAAGAGAAATTAAGAGATGATAAATTCGACTCACCTACAGCAAGGAGACAGCAGGGACAAGTATCAGCATGATACATGGGAAGAAACAAGACAAAAACAAGTATCAATATTTGATAGCTTTCAAAATCATACACGGGGCAGACATGCTTTAAAGTATTAAGACAGTATTCATGCATTGGAGTGGCTATGCATTCGTTGGATCTCCGCAAAGCGCCCCCCCCTGGAAGAGATAGTCAATCAACAGCCAACAAGTGAGAGAAACGATGTTAATTTGACACCAGAGAGAAAATGGTCATACAGCAGCCCTATTGCCACAGGAAAGGGAATATGAAGACATTGTATTTAACAGATACACCTGGATAGAAGAGAAGAATGTTGGCATCTGTTTGGCGAGGGAAAAAGTTGACACAGCCTAATAGTGTTGCTAAAGGAAAGAGTCGGTGTGAGAGGTTAGTAGCAGCACACCTTTAAAAAGCACCATTGTTAATTTTGACTAAGAGAGACGCCACAGATAAAAACAAAGCCCAGCCCCAAGCCCTGATTGGTTCAATCATTTCGTAGAGCCCATGTGTTAGTCATTCAGTCCATACTGGATGAGCCCACGAGCCAGAGCCAAGTATATGGAAAAAATAGTGCCATGCAAGGGACAAGGGAGATATGGGTATAATCTTCTTTCTAACGCCTACAAACTGCTACATCCAGTTCTGGGCAAAACATTCATTTGAAAACAGTTTCAAATATTTCTCTATTTGAGGGAGTGCTTCAATTGCAATCTGGCATTAAATCTAGCACTATAAAAGCTAGACTAACCACTCCTCATATTCTTTATTTTTTGGCCAAATTATTTGAAATGTATTCAGTGTTTGTTCTGTCCAGGACTGACTCCAACCAACCTTCAATTACTGGGACCACTGTGGGGAACACACCCACGTCATCCATTGGGTCTGCAAAGCTTGGAAAGAAAGGCTTGGCTGCTGGGTTAAGGCCTGAAGCTGGCGTTCCCAGCGGGCTCAGCGATGGAGGAGAAGAGGGACTGAGAACTGGGGAGGCCTGTGGAGAAAACCTCTTGGCTCTTGGGGAAGTGGGGCTCTTGATAGAGGAGGAAGATGAGGAGGAGGAACGAGACTTCTTGAGTTGTTTTTGAGCTGATTTGGTATCTTTATGCTCTTTTGGTTGGGTGTGATACTCCTGTGCGGTGGTTTTGGGGGAACGAAGAGGCGGTGGGCTCGGGGTGTCGAAGGCCAGACCAGCAGGCAGTGGGTGTCCTGGAGGGGTGATGTCGCTGAGGTCAAATGGCTCACTGTTGCTGCTCAGGTGAGAGTCATTCAGAAGCCAGGAATCCTCTGAAGGGGACAGAGGTGGTGCCGAAGCGACCACTTCAATGAGCTTTTCCTTCGGGGATAGGCCAGAGCTTGACTGGTTGGTCAAGGAGGAAGGACTGAAAGCCAGGGTATCTACTCCAGGAACGTCCTGCATGTAAGACTCTGTGAGGGGACCTGTTTGGTCAAACATCCCGCTGTCAACCATATCACTATCCATCACGTCATTCTCTGAAGAAATCGATGGGGAAAAGGCCTCGGCAGTATTGCCTAGGCTGGCATTTTCACTCTCCATCAGGAGGTCATGGTGGCTTACAGCAAATGGATCACTAGGACGAGGGGCCATAGGGAAGGAAGCAAAGGTGGGGTTGATAGTAGCAGCAGGCATGGTGAATGGTGGCGCAGTGGCCTTCAGCTCACTGCACAGGACCAATGGGGTGACAGAGGTGGTGTCAAGGGAGAGTAAGTTCTCGCTGAGGAGGGCAGGGATTAGGCCCTCATCTGGACACAGCTCTTTGCTTCTGGGGCACAAGCTGTGGTTCTCATCAGGGCCTGGTACCTCCATGGGAATCTGTGAGGAAGCCCCAAGATCCACCATAATTGCCTCTGAAATTTGAGAGGCTGTCACTGCAGGGACAAATGGCTCTGCCATCAGCCCCCATTCTTCTGGAAGCTTCTTTCTGCTCTTCCCTCTCTTCCCTCGACCTCCGCTCCGCCCCAACTGTTCCTCCCAGCCCCCCTCTCCTCCTCTATCATGGAGCGGGCCAACCCTGTGGTGGTACCCCTCTGAGGGGGGCTTGTTCTCTCTCTGGACCTGAGCCTCGGGGTGGCCTCTACCCTCCAGTTGGTTAAAAGAGCCCTCATCTTTTGGTCTCCTTTTCTTTCTCCTTTTCTGTTTGCGGTCTGAACTCTCTCCCTCCTTCTCGTCGCCCCTAGCATAGGCTGAGCTATCTCGGGTGGGCCACATGGTGGGAGGGTCATCTGGGCTGGTTACCAAGTGTCCGGCATGGCGACTGATCACCGTTGAGACGCTGGGGGTGAAAGGCAGGTCGGTTGGTAGGCGGCAGGTTTCATCTACCCAGCAATCACCCATGGCACCTTGTTGTGAGTGGAGAGGGGAAATATAAAATTCGGGACATGTGCATGGATATATTATTTATTTAAACATCAACATACCTACCTGCACAAACATGTGCACACGCGCACACACACACACAGCCTCACTTGCAGGGAAAAAACAACTGCATTTGCAGATTATAAATTATATTTGGTGAATCACTTCTTGGAAATGCGTTTGAACCACATTGTAGTATAGGGCAGATCAGCTGTGAAATCCAGACGCGGTTAGTAATGTAATCACCTCAGCATGGTGTCTGCTGTAATACAGTGATATTCAAACATTCAGTGTCATTTGTTAAAACCCCTGTGTGTGCAGGATAAAAGAGATGATATTGTTCATCAAACATCTCTTTAGTCAACTAACCTGATGAATGGAATTTGATTTTAGAGAGGATATCCCATTGACTTTGGTATTTTTTTTCTTGGGTAACACTTCAATGAGGAATATGGACAGAACTAAACAATAGGAAAGGCACCACAGAAGGTGGAGGGATAGGCTCCAAGGCAAGGGGGAATGCATGTGGTTGCCCTGTAACCAGTACAGAGAAGCTTCCCCTGTAACACTTAAGGCTAATTTTCTTTTTTTCTCTAACCCAGGGGAAAAAGTTGTGTCTCATTGATGCTAGATGGAAAATTGTATTTTCACTGGAATGGGCCTTTCAATTCTTGTTTCCTAAATGGAAAGGGAGCAAAAGAAGGGCTGCAGTCATACGTGGACTGGTACAAATAATGACCCAAGCAACACACAAAAAGACACACATGAACACAAAATCACAGACTATCCGCATGTGTGC